>WAAF01005829.1:127784-265387 GCA_013400475.1 Tricholaema leucomelas
CTGGGGACTCAGGTTTCTGGGAGGGGAGTTGTGTCTGTGTTACCTTTTACCTTGTATACTTCTGTATATATCTGTATATACTGTAAATATCTGCTTGTAAATTGTGCCAGCTGTAAATATAAGCTTCATTCAAATTTCCAGAGCCGACTGAGTCTAGTCTGGGTGATTTCTAAAGTGTGGGGGGGCGGGGAACACCCAAACCATCACACTTGTCTAATAATAACACCTGTATGTTCATTGAAAAGTTGAAAAGCCAGAACACCAACTATTACTTCTTCTCCCTTGCTTATATACATACAAAAAGCTAGAAACAAGATTTCAAAGGCAGTTTTGTTGGTTTTTGGAACTTGTCATGGAATTTTTAAATGTTTGCCACACATAAGCTATACTTAATCTGGCCAGACCCATACAAGCAGGGGATGTGTTAGGAAGATTTCTTATGAGAGGGAAATAAAAATGAGGAAACATGCTTAGGATATCTGGGGGTGCAGAAACTGCAAAACAGTATTAAAGCAAGCACAGGAGTGGAATCAGTAGTCTGCCTCTTCTCTCCTGTACACCCAGAATGTGTTCAAAGCAGATTATGCCAATATAACTGAAGAAGTTGGATAGGACTGAGTAATAGGTTGGACTGGATGATCTTGGAGGTCTCTTCCAACCTAGTTGATTCTACGAAGTCATGTGCAGTAATGTGTACACTATACTCCTGCAGATATAAATAGAACCAGGCCCATCTCAATGCATTTTGCACTATTTTTATGACTTTTTTTTTACTATCATGTTTCACTTTACACTGGCCTGCCTGTGCTAAATTGGTTACCAATAGAGATCACATTTCAGAATAATTATGGGCAATAGAATTTTTACATGTTTACAACACACACACATACACACAAATATTTAAAGGTTTTTCAATAGAGATATTAGAGACAAAGAGCTCTTCATGGTTCAAAGAAACCAACCAAACAAAACACAAATAGTCTTAATCAAAAGTGGAAACCTACTAAATGGTCCTATCTTCAAGCAAATTTTGACAGCAATGACTCAGCAACTCTTTTCCATATGGATCTCTTGAAAAATCTATATTGAACAACAGTCATCCAAAAGGTAATACCACGTTTTCTGCTACATAATTCAAATAGCTTTGTAACTTACGTGCCCAGGTTCACACATATGGAGTGTGCTAGAAAAGCTGCCAAACATTTCATTTCCATATCTGGAAATAACATTCCTGCAGTAGACCAGGCTGTCTATTAATCTAGACAGCTATAGGATCTCATGCAGTAAGTCTAATACGAAACTTATCTCTCAATGGACTGTGGGCTTTGTGCTGCTAAATAACAACAAACATTTCCCCATGATGCAACCTGATGTAGCTTCAAAAAACTTGACCTGATTTACACCAGTTGACAGTACATCTTACACAATATATGACTTCTGAGAGTAGTAACTGAGGTGGTAAAGAGCATCACCATAAAAAACTCCCCAAGCTCCAGCAATTTGTGCCATTCATGTAATTCAATACTGCTTATCACTCCAAATCACTGTGGGTTATAAATCATTGTATTCTAAAGATAATTCGTGTCTGCTTAAATCTGTTCATTAAAGTTTAGACAAAAAATAAATATCCTGGGCTCTCATTCTCTGTGTGGTTACAGACTGGAAAAATATGTCATGCCAGAGTATATTTCCTAAGTCACCACTATCAGCAAGCTCACACATTACAGTCCTGGCTATGTTAAAGTACTTTGCACACAGTAAAACATTTGATTCTGAGCAGAACTGATTGGACAGAGATGAGCACCCCATTAATACAGTTCTGTTTGTTTAGAATTAAGTCAAGTGGCCACAGATGACTCTGTGTGGTAACAGACAACCACAACCATCAATCAAGTCAACTGTTTTATTCTATCTGAAAGAGACAAAAGGAATACTGCCATATCTGGGGAAATAATTTTGTCTTCTGATTTTCTTCAATCACACATAACCAAAAGAAACACCAAACAGACCCATCTTTGTAAAAACAGTGTAAAACAGATTGTGTTTGTTTGTTGGCTGTCTTGGACCCATTTTCTATTTCCTCCCATTCTCAGATGGGCTTTTTCAATCCATGGAGGGAAGGGAAGGGAGAAGAGTATCGTAATGGCACTACTTCATGCATTCCTTTCTGGAGTGTAAACTGAGCAAAGGTAACAACTAAAACCATCTTAAAGAATGGAAATGTGAGGCTCTCATGTCATGCTGAAGTAAGGATCCTCTAAAAGGGCCTTATATATATGTATATGATGATGATGTAACTTAGAAAACACAGCCCAAAACACACTATCATTTACTTTATTCCATATTAGAGAAAAGGTTTGTATACTGAAGGATATTATGAAATACTCACATGTAACCTTGAAACCTACTTAAGTCATTGTTTGGATTCTCACATTCAATGACACTGGTGAACTTCAAGGGGTTGAATTCTGAGTCCTGGAATAACAGAAGTGTTAATTACTTAGGGAAAGAACTTGCTAATTATAGCCATAATCACTTCATCTTCTAGCTATCATAATATATTGAAGTCCAGCTTTTTTCAAAGGTAATCAAATGAAGGGCACTGACCACTGGCAGTGAAAATCAAAGGGACCTGGTCACCAAAATTCTTTGAATGCCTTCCAGAATCTCTGGTTTTGTTGTGCAAGTGGAAAAATGTAAGATTCTAAAAGCATTGGATAAAAAATGCTTAGCTCAGAAGTAAAATTAATTTCATCTAGAGTTAAAAAATTAAATTTATCTGGGAAGGCTCAAAATACTCGATAGTATCATTATATTTTACGTTCAGTGAAGCTACTGAAAATTTAGGACCACTTAAGTCAATATACTGCCAATTATGAAAATACTAATATAAGATTTTGTAATATTAGCCAGACTTCTTAAGTGCTTTATGCCAAGACAGAAGAATCAATCTATTACAGTAAATTACACATGTATAGTAGAGTAACTTTTTCTAATTAACTTAAAAACTTTTTTTATTCTCTACCTCATTAGTCTGAAGTTGGTATTTTTGCTGACTATGTATGTTTACCTGTAGTTAGCATCTTGTTAAGTCTGAGGAAAAACATCCTACCACAGCATAATTACTCGATTTTTGTTCAATAAGAAATAATGTTCTCCCTTCTTTGCCAGACCAAACTATGGAGGGGAATCAGAGATACCCTGTCCTAGTGCTGCTGAGGAGGCTGTTTCTCTCCATCGGTGAAGACTACCTTCAGGAAACTACTTTGTACATCATTTAAATGACAGAATTTACTGTGAATTATCAGATTATTAAGCTTTCAGTTGTCTTAACACCATACATTTTATGTTTTATAATGGTTTTGCTGACCAGCTGTAGATTTCAATCGCTACTTTTCAGAATGGTATGGGAACATTATGTGAATAGCTGACTGAGAATCAGTAACCAAAGGACAGACACAATCTTTTGCCAGTTTCCTTTTTATATCGTCTCCACTCAGAAGAAGTGTAAGAAAGTAGCTTTTAAGTAGAGATAAAAGACAAGCATCACCATCAATGCCCTCCTCTTCTAATAGTTACACCTAGAAGATAAACAGCCTTACAGTATATAGGAGACAATACAAACCACTCATGTCTGACACTTAAGGAAACCTTTCCTGTATTTTCAAAAAATAAGAGATGATAAAGAGAACCATGAAGATGGGCTGCCACTTGGAGACAGCTACAGCCCACTGGACGGAAGCATCACTTCTACAAGCAGAATTCAGCTTGTAGATAAGGGGGAAGGAAAATGAGTGAAAGTGAAGGAGAGCTCTGAGTAAAGAAGAAGATAGCTACAATAAGAATCAGACTCCTTAAATTACATTCAAGTTGGCAGTCAAGTACCTGAGTCTTAGCAAGAAATCCAGATGGTCTTCTTAGCACCAAATACTGTTGGTATTTAAGCTCATTAAATATTTATCCAGATCAGACTTAAATTTATCTAGGTGACTCAAGTTTAATGCAGGGAATGCTTGGAAGTACATAGCTCTATGGAGGCATGCAAGACATTATTAGGCTAGATATTGTTAAGTCACGCCTTCACTGACTTTGACCCTTGTTTCTCAGGTTTTGACTTTGGACAGACCCTAGCAGTCACAGGGAAGGAATCACTGGCTTTAAGAGATGCCATGAAGCTTGCAGGGCAGGACTTCACACCTGAAATCTGTTGCTAGAGCTCCTGAACTGCACACTCTGCCTGTGTTCTTGGCTCCAACAGTCAAAGGTTGACATTACAGAGCCACTATAATAGCCTGTGCTGTCTACATTACACCCACTCTGCTGCCCCTGAACATGATCTTCTCCTTCCTTGCCCTGGCATACTCCAAGGCAGAAAGCAATCAATCAATCAACTCAAAAAAACAGGAAAAATAATCTACAAACATTACTCAAGGTGTTTCACAAACATACTGTTTGCTTAAGTACTGTTTTAAAGAAGAATCACCACTGCAGCTTAAACTGCATTTGTAAACCACAAGGAAAAGAACAGACTGAAAAGTGAAACAGCTAAAAAAAATATAATACATAATATAATACATAAAACATGGTTGATTCTGCACAAATTTTCATTCAATGGTCTTTAAAAAAAAAAAAAAAAAAAAAAGAAATCTTAACATATTTTCATGAATGGCCCTAAGGGAATCCTAGAGACACTGAAAAACAAAAAACCAATGTAATCAAATGCTGTATTTTCATGGGTGCTGAACCTATCAGGAAGAACATGGTTTCACTGCTGTGCAGACACATTAACTTCTAGGGCAACTGGAATCTTGCAGACTGAATTCCCTTTTTGCTAAGAAAGCCTGCAAACAAAGCCACCAACTTTACAAATAATAAGAAAAAAACCTACTTAAGAGTCTAGACCTAGTTTTTGCAAAAAATAATCTTTTCAAGATCAGAAAGAATTAAACCTGCTCAACTTCATCATCACTACCATGCAACATAGTCTTCCTTCCTCCTTTTTTGGATTCTTTTCATTTATGACTCACTTTTGGAACTGAAAGTCCTTTATCATTAAATCTAACTGTCTGTGTATTTGCGTTCTGCTACAATTAACGTGAAATATGTGATGGTGATCTCCAACCAGATAATATCTGGGAGGAGAGAAAAATCCAGTTATAATAGCAGTTTACATGAGAGAACAAAGCTGCTGAATTCTGATTTATGGCAAAATCTCTCTCGTTTATTAATAAATCAATCAGCTCCTTATCTTCTCTATGAAATAGAAGGGTAGATACACACTGATGACACTATTTTGATGTGAAATGCCTTTTGGTAAATGAATGAACAAATATACTAAACACTGCCTGCATGTGACTTTTATAAAGAAGCACAAAGTTAACAAAAGACTTCACAATGATCAAAGTTTTTTTTCCGTTTTGTGCTGACAACCACAGCACATGAAATGTAAGCTCCAGTGATGTTCTTATGTATTAACAGCTAAGAGAAGCTGCAGCTAGACAGAAGTTTACAGCACATGATTCATGATTTGTGTAGTTTTCTAGGTAGAAGTCCATGAAAAATTAAATTCTCCACCACTACACTGAATTTTTCTCTTACGCTGAATTCCTGCATCACTGTTATGACACAGAAAACAAGATTAAAATATGGAAAAGATGGTCTTAAAAGTTTGTGAATTATGAAACTATGCACAAGATACATGGGAGGAGTGAAGACCAATTCTTGCTTCATTATTCTGTCATATTTTCCCATATCAAAATAAAAACTAGGGGGGAAAAATAAGAAAAAAAAAAGGAAGAAAACAGAAGGGATGTAATGCGATAGTAAGATACTGACTTTCCTCAAATATCTTACTTTGCATGCTGATTTTGCCAAAGTAGCCTTCATTCACTGCCTTCCTCTGAAAAAGTGCTGACTGCTTAGGAACTTGCAAGTATTTCTGTAAGGACTGAAACCCATCAAAAGAACACACAAGGATCTGAGGTTTATATTAGGTATTTTATTCACTCAGGAATTCCGTAGAATATATTTCATTTCTTCAGGAGATTCTAGCTAGGAAAATGTTTAACATCTTACCCATGAATTCTATTTCTTTCAATTTCTTAAAACTTAGGCAAAGAAATTCTTCCTGTATGGAAGGCTTACTCTCCTTATGGAAGCAAACCAAGTCAGATTGCAAATCTGCTACATATTGATTCCTTCAATGGCTTTGTGACAACAATGCTCTACTTAATAAACCTGAAAAATAGTTCCATTTAAAACAGAAATTTAGATTTGCAGCAACTGAGCTTTGTCCCTGGGGAAAGCTCAAATGTAAACAGACAGGAAAATGGAAAAAAAAAATAATTCCTTGAAACAGATCCCTGTCCCTTAACTCTCAGGTGACTACTAATATATCTTCCTCTGAAAAACTTGTACCCTAGAAAGGCAATGTGTTGAGGCGAAGAAAATGTTACAGTGCTGTGTTTACAGAATGGGAAATCAATAGGTAGATGGATTAAGGAAGAGATGTGTCACAAAAACAGAAGATTGCATTTTGCTCTCTCTAACGTGACTTTGAGTTTCATCTGCAAGATCTTGGTAAATCTCCGCAGTGAAACGCCCACTTTTCCGACTCCATTGGCAACCTCACGCAACTGTCATAGCTCAAGAAGCAAAACACGCTGCTCTGCCAAATGAGTGAGACTGACAATTACACAGTGTTCAAACAACACATTCCCCTTCATTAAATGCATGCTGTATGGGTGATTTAATGGACTGCTAGTGATATTAATAATGCATAGTTATTAAAATGTTTTCCTTTATTTATCAGCCCTACTTCACTGCTGCAAAAAACAGTTTAAATGTTCAGTCCTTCCTTTCAATAGGACAGTGTGAGTTGCCCAGGATGCTCTTGGATGACAGTGACACTTGCCAGCTTTATCACATTGTGTTTACTGGCTATGCTGGGGACTTTAGCCAGACTTCTCCCTGAAGTGCAAGTTCTGGATAAGGACTCTGGGGTTTGTTTAGGTGTGTATGTCTGGTGGAAAGAAAATGGGAGAAATGGACTCACAGGGACAACTCCAAGGAAATATTTAATAGACAAAATTCTGCCTCAGTAAGAAAAACAGCTTTGCAGTTTAAAAGCTTTTCAGTACACTAAGAACACATACCCCAATGCACTGGTCCATCTAATTATTGCTTTCTATAGCAATACCCTGCATTTATCCTATAAAACTAACCTGACTTTTTATAAATGTGCAACCCAAAATACATACTGATTTACGTACTCAAAGTGTGCAGACTGTTTATGTACTGGAAGAGTGAAATGCTTTAGTGTCTAAACTGCACTAGTCTCTCTGTCAGAATTTACCTGTTCCTCTAATTCACAAGAGAAGGAAGAAACAGTTTGATCTAAGTTATTTAGGGACTAAAAAGATCCAACTGATCATCAGAATTTAATAGCTTTGTTTTCCATGCTGACAATGACTACTAGAATTGGATTTTTTTTTCCAGTACTGTTTAAATGGAACAGATTTCAGTATTCAGAAATACTGGAACAGCTGAACAAGCCAAACACATGTTAGGAGGCTGATCTTCTGGTTAACAGAAGTAAAAGCTTTACTCTTTGTGGAATATAATATGAGGGAATAGTACAGTATCCAACTCTCAGGAAGAGAAATGCATTGTTTATAAAGCCTAGGAAGACCTTAGTAATTCTACGACAGCCAGCTGAAGAAACTGCTGTTAGTCAATCATGAAACACAAGTATGAAAAAATGTCAACACCACTGAAAACACATGGATGCAAGCTCTAGTGTCCCTTGGGATGACGGTCATCCTTAGCAATACACTGAAAATTACAGCGGTGTGAATGAATTCATTCACAGACTATAGTAGCACTGGAGACTGATAATGAACAGAGTATGTCAAGGCTGAAATACGGACGCAGACCTGGACAATTAAGAAAGTGGTATCTGCCTGTTCCAAAAGCCAGCCACTGAAAAAAATGAATTGGCTAATAGTCTGTAAGAACCAACCTCAGCATTAGCTCATCACTTCAATTAGACCACAAACTAAGCTTCTCAAGGGCTCATAAAACTCCGCATGCAACCTGCTCCTCTAGAGCATGCTTACGAACACTAAGTAAGCAAGCCTCCCTACTCTCCAGTGCCTTCCTCTTTATGGAGAGATTTCTATCAGTCTTTCTGCTGCATTTTGTAACTGCTAGAAGAAAAATTAGTGGCAGAACCATTCCACAGCAATTTAGTTTAGTGGCACAACAGCTCAGGTCACCTTCTGAATATACCTTGGCCTACTCCTCTTCTACTGTGGCTGCTGGTAAGCCTGACTTCTCGAGAGATGAAGTTCTGCCAGAAGAAATGCGAATAAGGACTAAGAGTCTCTAACCAGATAAAGAAAATACCAAGCACATTTCTCACAATTTCCTAAATAAAAATCAGAACATCAGGCTCCTGGTGGACAGTGGCTGCTAATTAAGGGTTTTCCTTGTGAATGGTAAAACATAACAGCGGAGCCAGCAATAGAGTCAGGATGCAGTTAAAACCACCAAAGCTTGATAAGCCTATCTGAACCTGAAGACAGGGAATATGGATAAAAGCACCCTTACCTTGCAAGGCATTATGTTTAAGAAATGGTTCTAGGATATGAAGGCAACCTACAGTATACAGCAACTGCCCAAGGAACTGAGAGACTTCAGTTCCTGCCAGCTCTAATGAAGAGAAAAAAAATTATTCCAAATACTACAGAGGGGCATTCATATCAACAGGTTTTTCAGCCTTTCCATGACTATCTCCAGTATGAGAAGGCTGTATAATCAAAATAAAAACTCCTCAAGCTGGACACTGGCATGCCATCTTCCATTACTGTGCCACTGAGAAAGCCAAATTAATATTAGCACTGTTGTCTATAAATCTCCACTTGACACAGATGACAAGTGTTTGACCATAACAGTCATAGCAAACCTTGAAAATAAGAACATGATTGTTACCAATGAATGAACATCTTCATGAGTTTACTGAAATAACAGATTTGAGAAATATTGGCTGGCTGTAACATTTTAATGCAAATTTCCACTGGCCTCTATGGCCTTACCAGTATGAAAATGTGTAAAAACCTTGGAGGGTAGCAGGTGGGGAAGAGAGAAGTGGGATGAGAGTTCACATCCTGAATGTTGAGTTCCTCATTCTGTTGCTCTGCCTTTTCTGGCAGAAAAGATGACCCCTTCTTCACCTCAGTGCTTCCAAAGGAAATAAAGACCATACCATCATAGCTGGGATTACATATAGCTTAATATTGTGAACCATCTTGCCCTGGAAAAGAAGGACTTTCCATCCTTTCCTAATTACTGATACAACCAAACAGGGTTGTGGTATCAGGGACAAATGCAGCATGATGTGTTTTCAGCTCAAAAATCATGGCCCTAACTTGAGGGGTCCTCTGTGTTCTATTACAAAATCTCATTTCTGAGACAGATATTCCTGAGAGCAGGCATTTCCTGTTCCCACTTGATGAGCCAATGTATGGGCAAGGAATAAATATTTTCATGAATGAACTCTGTTCAGGAAAGCTGAATTAGGCTAGGAAATCAGAAAAGTTGTGACAAAACCCAAAGAGAAAGAGATAAAAAAGGAAAATCTCTTCTCAGCTAGCTTTAAATATAAATGTTTAGCTCTCTACAACTTGAAATGATCTGCTGTTTCTTATTGCTTTGTCAAAGAAGCAGCAGAATGGAGAGATGCTGAACTATCGATACAGAGAATGAAATGTGCTGCCTCTCTAGAGATCTGATACAGCATAAGCACTTGCATAATACATTTCTTACATGGATTTACTGGTACTGGAAGGATTACCCCAGGGAGCTCCTTCACAGTCGAGGCATTCAAACTTAGAATCATCAATTTAGCCACTTTAACCTCCATTTAAACACAAACCCAAATAGTCAGTGCAAATAAGTACTTAGTACTCTATAGAACTGGACTCTTGCTCTATCCCCTCCTCCTTCAAAATACTTAGATGAAGATAGCCATTCTTTTTCTCCTACAGTTATTCAAATCCTATGTCCCTCTTTCAACAGTCAAACTTGAGGCTTGGACACCTGCACAATAGAAACTAGAAAGAGATTATAACCTTGCTCAAAGCTAAGCAAGGAGGAAGTGAACCATCATTCTTGAGATTTTATTTCCCCATATGTCTCAGTGTGGGACTGCTGACTAAATGCCACACTAGAGTGAAAACCTGTTTTCAGCCTTCCTTAGGACTTCTATCTCATGCAACAGTTTGCTACAGTGCTGGCTTGGCTCCTGTTCTGCACCAGGCTATTCTGCACGCAGGTGCTACACATTTGCTTTTTGTTAGAGAGACAGTAATTGCTTCCTTTTTAACTAGACATGTTCACACTTTCCACACAAATAATCTCTAGATATGGTACTACTCAAAAGTAGGTTTTGAGGAGATCTTGTAGTGGCCTTTCAGTATCTGAAAGGGGCCTACAAGAAGGCTGGGGAGGGACTATTCACAAAGTCTTGTAATGACAGGATGAGGAATAAAGGGTTTATACTGGCAGAGGAGAGATTTAGACTAGATGTTAGGAAGAAGTTGTTTACAGTGAGAGTGGTGAAACACTGGAACAGGTTGCCCAGGGAGGCTGTGGATACTCCCTCCCTGGAGGTGTTCAAGGCCAGGCTGGATAAGGCCTTCAGCGACCTGTTCTAGTGGGAGGTGTCCCTGCCTATGGTGGGGAGTTGGAACTAGATGATCTTTGAGGTCCCTTCCAACCTAAACCATTCTATGATTCTATAAGGCAATTCAGATGCAGAGTTTTTCATAGAAATTCAACGCTCATCAATGAAATCTACCGAATGTTCAAGGTGTGACCTGAGAAAAATGTCTTTGTAGAATGTGACACACTCCCATTTTGCACTGACAAACACAAGTGCCCTTCCTAGACTTTTTTCCTTAGAATCTTCAACTACACTGTAAAACTGAAAAAAAAAATAGTTTGGATTTCAATGTTCTAGTAGTGCACAGTGAAAACCATTGCTTTGCTTGTTTGGTTATTTTTCAAACTCTTTTCCCTCAGGGAAATCTAATTTTGACATGTGTGGGATGGAGCACAAATTTGCTGTTTTAACATGTACCTATCTAGAATCTTGGAGCCATTTTTCCTGGCCTTGACCTTCTCAAAACACTGCAAAAAAGTAAAGGCATGAGACATAATGCTTAAAAGATGCTAAAGAGACATTCGCTGTTCTTGCAGCCTGATTGCACCTTGTTAAAGTACTTGCAGTCACACTTAGTTGCTTACAGCAGTGTATTATTCCCACGAATTTCAGGTGCATGATAGCTTGAGGGTATTAGTGAGACAGGAAGAGTACAGTGCCTGTTTTTGGGTTGGTTTATGTGACTCAGACTCTTTGAGATAAAACGTTTTATCAGTAGGCAAGCTGAAAACTAGTCTGCTAGCTTAACTTCAGCTGTTATCCCAAACTGGTCTAATTTAACCAATGCAGATAAGTGAACAAAAATCTTAGCTCAGTTTAGGTTTGCCTTTATTTAAAAAAAAGTGTTTTGAGGGGAAAAAAAACTGAATGTGAAAGGAACATCTACACTGAGATACCAAGGCTGCCCTGTGAGCTGTTTTAATGCAGTTAGTATCAGTTGTCCTTCCTTCACTGACTTGTGAGGAAATCAGACTGATGAGTTACTTTGGTTTAGTCTGCATGCAGATGAACTCCCCTAAATAGGCAGACAGCAAATTCAGACGTGCTTTTTAGACAAAGTAAACAAGCAAACACAAAGTAATTTCCAAGGCTTAGCTAAATTTGTGTAATCATGCTACTACAAGCTTGTTTTGCACAAAAGTCCACTCTCAGAAGCAACTGAGAGGAAAAAAATAAAAATCCCTTACCTCCATCAGCTCTCAGAGGGATACATGCACCTTCTTCACAGGGCATGGTAGCTACTAGATTTAGCTTAGCTTTCAGCTGAACCAAAGGTTTCCACATAAACATCCAGGACACTGTCAGTGGTTAATAAACCATAAGCTGCTCCAGAATCCACAGTGAGTCTTTGTGGATTTTGTTAAAACACATACTGAGTAAAAACAGTGGAGCAAGGAAATGTAAATGTTTTTCATAAGTCTAGATTCATACTATCAAAATACCTTAAATCAAGTTTATGAAATCTGAAAGCGAGTTTTGATCTCTTTCAGCCTAAGTTGTATCTGCTTATCCACTCTCTAAAAAGCAACTGACATGTCTCAGATGGATGGAAAACATTCCATAAGCAACTGTGGAGGGTGTGGTGGCATAGCAGCCTGCAGAGTAGCACAGAAAACACATTGATTTCTCCTGCCTCCTGTGTCTCCTATTAGATCCAGCACACCACAAATGGCTGCTGTAACATGGCAGCAGTGAGGGTGGGTTAGAAATTAGAAGGAAACATAGTAGAATACCAAGCAACATTTGTTTTTTTTCCCAAAAAACGTTTACTGGTCACTGTTAACACTGTTAGGTCACTCACAATGGAATTTAGCACAGTGATTTCTCCTAGCTACACTTGGCAATGTGTCATGCTGCATACACAGATCTGATCTGTGTTTCAGGGTAAAGACAGTCCAATACCCTTCTAACTTTAAAGACAGAGCATGCAAAAGTAAATTTCTGACTACTTTCAACATTTTTAGCACATCCTATTGTGGTAGTAGCTGGATTACAAGACTACAGTATTTAAAATCTCAGAGAAAAAAAAAAAAAACCCACTTTTATTTTAACCCACCCACCAAGTAATTTCTTTTTTTGGCTGACTGTTGTGACTGCACAACAAGGTGTAAAATGAAACTGCTATCTCCACATGTACCAGATGCAGAGAAATGAATGGATCTGTGTCTTCTCACAGGTTGTCTACTGATAGTTTGTAGAATCGTGAACAAAAGTTCAGGTTTGTGTCAGAGAGATTGCATCCTTAACAAACACACAAAGCTAAGAAGCAGTATGTTCCCAGTCTGCTATAAATTACTCAGACAAATGAAAGCAGCACTAAAATAAGCAATATTTCTGGTCACTTGCACTGTAAAGAAAAAAGAATTTTTTGGAATTCACAAGCAGAGAGATTCAATTCAAGCTCACAAAGCTGATCTTGGATCTTCTGAGCATACGTTTAGAGTATAATAATGCCTGCAAAGCACTGGAGACAAGGATGCAGATCTGTTTCCATAATTGTTTATTGCTGCTTCAAGAATTGGGCTAAAAAAAGATCAGAATAGTACTTTTTCGAACTAAGGTTTGGAGGAGGGAAACATTAAAACCTTTTACTCTCTGAAGCTATGGACATTATACGCTGCTGGTAATGCTGAAGAAAGACATACAAAGACCCTTCAGAGCATGCTGTCAGAATGGCTGCCCTTCCAGAGGGCAGTTCTACCCAGCCTAATGGTGCTGGGCTTGCCATCTGTAAAGAGGGCATTTGAAGAGAGTGCTGTGGTTGAAAGGGCTGCCCAGCGCATACCCCAACTCAGCAACTCATCACTGGCAACCAAGCTCTCTGTGGCAAGCAGCTTGGCACAGACCTATGGTACTGTAAATTGCATGAGTGGGGCACAGGGCAGGGACAGAATTAGGAAAGCATAAAACTGGCTTAAAACAACTGATCCTGCCACTACCCCTGCTCTTTCCCATGCCCTGCAGAGTGACAGGTATAGAAATAGCTATCCTTCATTGACCTGCTTCACAGGCACGTGCTCAGAAGTTACCAGTTCATTTAAAAAACACAGAAATACCAAGCTCTGTAACACAGCTTCTTTTAAATGCTTGAGATACTGCTACAGAGATATTATTCAAAGACAGTTATGAGAAGCTGATATTTTAAGAAGAAGCTTCCAAAAAATCTTTGTTTCTTGTCCTATGACAAGCCACATGACCATGCATGTCGTTCTGTAAGGGGGGTGGGGGAGAGTTTACAGTGTGGGAAAGAGAGGGTCAGGACTACATAATCTGTTTGTTTTCTGGCTTGAACAACAGGACTTCAGAACAACACTGAACCCAACAGCTATAAACATAGAGTTGTTCTGCTGAGTACAATGCTAATACAATAATATAAAAGCATTCCTGTCTAAAGCATGAACGGGTTGGGGTGCAGGTCCCATAAGAACTAGGAATGAACTTCTCTGAGGTTTTGTAAAAGGACAGTCAGCATTTGGTGTAAAAAATGATGGCCTTCTAAAGTATTTTATGAGAGCTAACAACATGCTCTCTCTAGTTGTGGCAACTTAAGACATACCCGCCCGGGAACTGGGCTTCACTCTAAAGAATTAGGCTATTCCATACTATTTAGCTATGGGTCTACTCTTCATCCAACGTTTCCCAAGCAGTTCCCCCTTATCCCACTGCTCAGTGTCTCTCAGGAGGTCTACACTGCCAAGAACCAGTAAGTGCCTATCCCTGCTGTTATGGTGTGAGGAAGCTTATGCTACTGCAAGAATTAAGTGTACTAAGATGGATTTTGGCAAGGACTTCAATGAAGGGGGAACATATTTTACTGGATACTGCTACAGAGAGGCTTTGTGATAATGCAGCTGCTGAGGACTTCATACTCGCAGGTGTGCACTTTGACTACAAATTAGTTGAAGCAGAAACCTGGGCTTGGATATTTCCTGCTTTCTCAGCTATTTTAAGACAGGAGAGGTAGTCACATATGTTTTTCTTCAAAGTTCTCTTTCAGTACTTGACTTCTTGGGGTCCAGTCCTGTTTTCATTGAAATAAATGAGCTTTCTGTCATTGACCCCAGTTTAGCCCTTTACAATTTATTACTGGCTTCACTGCTATTGTAGCAAAGAATCTTGTCATCCAACATTTATTGTCATCCAAATATTTATTCATGTATTTTGAAGTACGCTTCTGAGACAGAGAAGTTCCACAATCATCTTGTAATACAGAGAACTAAGATATGGAAGGAGAATGGGCTGGAAAGGTAAGAGTTAGTTGTCTCCAGTCAAAGCTGATGATACATATCTGTATGATTTCACCAGCAAAGTGGGTCTGCTGAGCAAGGCATGCCATGTATATCCTGATGTGCTGACTTGCTGACATATAAAACTAGCTTTGCTCCTCTCAGTAGACAATGTTTCCTCAGCCATCTTCCCTAACAGGGCCCATTTCAGTCTCTGATAACCTTTAACCTATTTGAGGTTGAAACAGCACCAGCACTCAACTCTGCACAGCAGTCTAAAAGCTACAAGCCTTGTCAAACTGTCTGAAACCAAACGCTGAAGTCTCTATCTGCCTGATTTGGATCAGCAATTTAAGTCTCACTGAGCATGCCAAACACAAGCTTGTAGGAGTACAGTTTTCTAGCTCCGCTAATACATGCATGTGTTTCCTGGTTAAAGACTGGAGAGCGATTGCACAACTGACAGCACTGGCACTCATCTAGGCTTCACAGTTTCTAGGAACAAAGGCATCTGCAAGGGTCAGTAGGCTCTCTCTCAGCCCACCACCTTCCAGGAATAAGACTTCTAGCACTGAATTGTGAGTGTTACCAGGAAGCAGGGAATCCTGACACATTATGTGGGACTCCTCTGGGCAATAAGTGTCTTGAAAGCCAGTCTTGTGATGATCTGTACTTGGACAAATCAACCCTTTTCACTGTGCTTACCAACACCTCCTACTGTGTGTCAAATGGTCTTGGATCACAGAAATCCAACCATCTGCTATGAATGACTGGAGGAATTGGTGTTTTCCCAGGTCGTCCTTTGACATTGAGCTGGGACATGACCTTAGCTTATAAGAGTACCCCAAACCATGAAAGCATCTCTATATTCAGTAGTCTACATGCAATCTATAGGTTGTGTCTGAAGTCATGCAGCAAGTCTACACTGGCAGAGAACTGGATTAAACTATCAGAGTACCTTCCTGGAGCTCCATCCACCAGGAGAAATTTCCTCTCAGTGTTAACAAGATGGGATATGTGAGAAGCAATTAAACAGTAAGTTTCTTTGAAACAGTTTTTGAAACATTTGTGCTGTAGTTGAGTAAGCCTCTTACCGTGGTGATGTTTAAACTCTATGTGGAAATCACTGAGAGTTAATTCTTTATCTCGTGTTTTCACTAACTATTCAGAGAAAGACTATCTACCATAACTAATTATTTGGAAGACACTTGATTTTTACTGCATTGGTTGGATTACAACTTCATTAATGTTGATCTACCTCAGCACAACTTTATGCTTCTGTGGTTACCTTTGATGGCAGTGGTAAGGGAAGCTGCCCCCATTGCTTGCAAAACCTCACAGAAAGAAAAGAGCTACTAAGAAAAAGGCATAGCTGAGCTCCAGAAAATATTTTTTTTCTGACAAAATACAGGAAAATGGAGTTAGTTGGCAAGGGGGATGGGAAAGGAGGGCATGCAAGTAAATACTATTTCAGTAAGATTATCAAAGCAAGTAAAACTTCAGGTAATTTCCTGCAATTCTGCTGATTGCAACTGATCTGGATTTTGTTTTGTTTCAAAATAGTGCTGTCAGAGAGAGATAAGCACAGTGAGAGAGCAGCAAACCAGAATGGATGCACGCTGTCCCTTTAAATCTTAAACTTTAATGCTCCAAGTGCTTGGAATAGTCTGCAACATGGAGTTTCAGGCTCAATTCTTAAATGAAACTGATCTAGTTTGCAGGCAAGAAAAGTAGTTGTTCATATTTAAATATCTTCTCACTGGCCAGTTAAAATGTATTTTCAAAATTCAAGCTACAATAGAAGCCATTTGAATCCCCCTAAGTTTTCCAACCACACACAATTGCCCAAAATAATTCCTACTCAAATTCAGGGGAAAATTATGGTAAAACTTCTGATACTACATTGAGGTTAGCTGTTGGCAAGTGCTAGTATTTTAATGACAACCATAACAGTAGTTCACTGAACTATTAGAATAAGTGGATTTAGCTGGTGTGAAGTGCATTGCTTACCTAAAACAAATGTTCAGCTTAAATGAGAACTAGGAATGGTGACTTACCAGCTCTAAGAACCTTCTCACCACTTGTCTTTGTTTTAAGTTAGTTTCACCATCCAGATTAGCTGTTTCTATATGGCACAGCCCATCAGGATCACTTGAGGAGAGCAGTAATATGTCAGCAGGTATAATTTCATTACAGCGAAGCTGCACAAAGTCTCCAACTTTCACTTCCTTCCAGTATCTGCTTGTATATTTCTTCTCATTTCTGGAAAAAAAAGAACATTTACAAGACATATATAAAAAAAGTGCAGAGAGTGGGATGTTTCTGATAACATCTGGTTAGATTTGCAGCAAGAGAGTACTGCCTTTGGAAGGTCCTCAGGTACTCTCAGGTTATACTGGAAAAATTCAATGAAGAGTTCCAGAAGGCCACTTTCCCACTGACTCAGAACCAGGTTTGAGTTTCCAAGATACCTCTTAAAGCCTAGAGGACAATGCATTAACGTTAGACTTGGCTAATCAGGAGATTTACATAGTCTCTTTTCCATCTAAGCAGTCCTTCTGACTCTATAAAGGGGAGAAGACCATTGTCCATGCAGAATAAAAAGGAGTCACTTACAGGGCAAAGAGGGCAACTGAGAACAAGCTTGGGTGCATAACACTTGCTTGGCACGGCTCCATCATCTACCAGCCTCTAATGCACCCTCAGAGAGCCTGTCCTTGTTAACTTCTTCCAACAGGGACAAAGTTTGTCTAGTGCTGCATGTGACACCGTCATTTCTTTTAAATAC
This sequence comes from Tricholaema leucomelas, assembly GCA_013400475.1. Classification (NCBI taxonomy): domain Eukaryota; kingdom Metazoa; phylum Chordata; class Aves; order Piciformes; family Lybiidae; genus Tricholaema lacrymosa; species Tricholaema leucomelas. Next base: position 145,522 of record WAAF01005829.1, read on the forward strand.
TTCTACAGGATTTCCATTCTAACCACAGTATCATCTATTATATAGTTAATTTCTGCTTAGTTGTGCTTTGGAGTGTAATTTTTGTCAATTCAAAGACTTACCCACCTGAAACACTGATCTGTATGATGTTCATTTAGATAGTCACTAAACCTCTCTACTTTTAAAGGTCATGCTAGTTTGACTTTTAAAAACTTTTTCTTGAGAGCAAGACAAAAAAGGAACAGGTGATTACTTAACTAACTCCAGCTAAAATTCAAGGTTTTAGTTTCAAGACATGCAGACTTGTGCTTTTTTGGCATTTGTGTAAATTGCTTTCTTCCATCGTGTTTTGGAAAGACATTAACTTCAAAACAGCCACAATACCAACTTGGTAAAATACCTTCTGAAAATGGGAAGCTGCTATTCTGACGCTTTTCTAAGATGTCAGATGGCCTTTTGCGGTGTGAGCACGGAGATGGCTTACAGCATTGTCACTGTTGCCAGACACGGTCTCCTGTGACAACACTTTAACTGGCAGAATTGGATGCCAATGGAGGATGGGGATTGGTGGTGGCTATTTTTTTGTTCTCTGAAGTATATGCTTTTGAAATACATAGCATTCAGTGGTACTGTGAATAGATTTGTAATGAAGTAAAACCATACAAGTGCTGCTAGTGTTGTTACACATGGCAGAGCCATGCCATGCCAAATTCATCCCTGTCATGCCTTCACTGGTGTTGCAGGAATGAGTACCTTCATCGGTTTCTATTAATCTATTCAGTCTTAAACTTACTCTTACACAATAATGTGTTGGGTAGCACAACAAGGATGCATCAGATCAGGTTTTATCTCCCATAATTTCTTTGTTGTTCGTTCCTAACATCCAGTTTATAAAAGGAGGAATTATTTTTTCTCTGTGATTTCTATTTTGGTAAAGTCTTAAAAGGACAAATAAGAATCAAGTGTAAAATAAGACAGCCTAACAAGGGCAAGTAACATACATACTAGATGCTGAAATTACCTATTCCCTTCACACTCAGACAAAAGTAACATTTAACTTCTCCTGCTAATAAGTATGAATTGCTTTGAAGTCCCATGTGATGGGTTTGCTAGCCATGCAATCTAATTCCCTTCACATTCTTTCAAAATTAACTGTGAAACTGGGTGACATTCAAATGCACATACAATGAGTAGCAGTATAGGCATACAATCAGGCTAAAAATAGCTATTAGTCTCATATTATGCTATAAGCATTATAATTTTCAAACAATGGATGTTAAATAAAAAAGTGTTGCTATTTTAGCATTTCCTCATCTCTTATGTGCTTAGCAACTGCCACAGCTACACACACTATAGAAGGAAGGGTGGATATCGAGCAATACAAGGCTAAAAGGCTCTGCTGGGATAAATGAAGTTGTCTGCAGAAGAGAAGGCTGGGGGGAGATCCTGTTGCAAGCTTTCAATGTATAGAGGGGGCTTATAAGAGAGACTTTTTACCAGGGTCCTGTCTGTCCATTTACCTTGTAGGTGCTTCCAAAAGGCCTTCTTGTCTCTGATCCTAACAGCTCCTGCAAATTTTGCTGCCTTTCCTATCATAATTACCCAGTTGAGAAACTAATGTTTTAAACACAGAAGTCTTGGCCTGGTGATCTTAGAAGTCTTTTCCAGCCAGAACCATCCTATGACTTCTGTTCAACTTTGCCATTTATTCTTGCTTTGTCCTGGCCCCATCATTTCTATGTGGTTGATGTCAGTCTTCTGCAGTTTCAGAACAGAGCTTCAGACACTGCTTGCAAGGGATTCTTCAACAAAACCTTTCAGCAAGTTTAGGTAAGTACCACAGAATTGTTTCATTTGGAAAAGACGTCTAAAAATCAAGTCCAATCACCAAACTAACACCACCATGGCCATTAAACCATCATGTCTATGTGTCTTTTTAACACCTGCAGGGATGGTGACTCCACCACCTCCCTGGGCAGCATATTCCAATGCCTGACCACTCTTCCAGTAAAGAATTTCTTTCCTGGCATCCAATCTAAACCTCCCCTGGTGCAAGAGGCCATTTTCTCTCATCCTATCATTTGTTGTCAGGGAGAAGAGAATGACTTCTGCCTCATTACAACCTCATTTCAGGTAGTTGTAGAGAATGATAAGGGTATCACCCAATCTCTTGGACTATTTTGTTGAAGAATTCCAGCAGGAGCACAAGATTGGGAGGCATTATCTCACTTAGTGGGTCCACCTCCGTTCAACAGTCACAGGAAGCCCCAACATGGATGTTTAGCCCACACTCCACAACTCTAGTTCTCTCACTTAACACAAGCCTGAAGATACATTTTAGTACTTATAAGGTAGGTTGATGATACAGGAAACCAAAGCTGCAAACCATGACTAAGCATAGGAAGGGGTAAGAGATATTAGTTCTTATCTTTCAAACTTGTAAAGCCAGATAAAATTCTTCCAGATCAGTATGCTGTCATGAACTACTGCCATTCTGCAAACCCAACAGACAAACACAGTTGCTACTCTCTAATTCAATCACTATGATAAACTATTAACTTCAGATAGCTATGATCAGGTACTGTTGTGTTGAACATGTGAACACGTTGTGTTGGACTCACATATTATCCTGCACACAATCTAATCTTGATCAACATGGCTGCATGCAAAGAAGGGTGCACTGACCACAAAATAATACACTTTCAACATGCAGGATGAGCATAGGATATGCAATTTCTACAACCCCATGCAGCACTACAGGCTGGGGACAGAGTAGCTTGAAAGCAGCCAGGCAGACAGTGAGCTAAGGGTACTGGTTAACAGCTAACTGAACATGAGCCGACAGTGTGCCCAGATGGCCAAGAAGGCCAATGGCAGCCTGGCCTGTATCAGGAATAGTGTGACCAGCAGGAGCAAGGAAGTCATTCTGCCTCTGCACTCAGCACTGGTTAGGCCACACCTTGAGTGCTGTGTCCAGTTCTGGGGCCGTCAGTTTAAGAAAAATGTTGAGGTGCTTGAACATGTACAGAGAAGGGCAAGAAGGCTGGTGAGGGAGCTGGAGGACAAGGCCTACGAGGAGCAGCTGAGGGAGATGGTTTATCCAGCCTGGAGGCGGCTCATGGGAGAACTTACTGCTCTCTACAACTACCTGAAGCGAGGCTGTAGCCAGGCAGGGGTTGATCTCTTCTCCCAGGCACCCAGTGACAGAACAAGAGGACACAGTCTCACACTGCATCAGGGCAGGTTTAGGCTGGGTATTAGGAAGAAATTCTTCACAGAGTGATTGGCCATTGGAATGGGCTGCCTGGGGAGGCTGTGGAGTCACCACCCCAGGAGGTGTTTAAGAGGAAGTTGGATTAGTGCCATGGTTTACTCAATTAGAAGGGTCAGGTGATAGGTTAGACTTGATGATCCGAGAGGTCTTTTCCAACCCAGTTGATTCTGTGAATATACCTGTCAGCTGTGGTTTAAACCTAGTGACATAGAATCATTACAGAACCTACAGTGATACAGAATCTATATATAGACCCTATATCTTAAATAGATATAGACCCTATATCTTAAATAGATATAGATCCTATATCTTCAATAGATATAGATCCTATAGTGACACAGAATCACTATAGAACTGTGCTGGTTCGAGGCTAATTGGAATCTTTTACTGGGAGAAATTAAATCCTTAGCCGTGAGAAGAAAGAAAAAACCCCACCAACAGTACCCTGTATCATTCATTCTTCTGCTGAGAAATGCAACTAGTCAAAATATAGATAAGACACTCACTTCTCACACACTTCTCAGTTAGCTCTCACTTGCTCTCTTTCTCTCCGGTGGTCTGGTGTTGCCTCTGCCTTAACTCTAATCCAACCTAACCCTTTATTTCCCCTAACCTCCTTGTCGTCTTTTTGACATCTCACCTCAGATCTCTCCAGATTTATCACGTGAAATATATGGGGATTGATCTGGTTATTTCTGAAGGGAGGGAAAGAGGGGAAAACGTGGAGGAAGTTTGGGTCGGGAGCCTCCTGGCAGTCTGATTGGTCTTGGCAGAGATTTTGTGCTTCTGTATTACTTTTAACTTATATATAACTCTAAGTATTTGTGTATATATATGCTTGTAAGTTGTGCTAAGCTGTAAATGTCTCTTCAGCTGAGTCTAGTCTGGGTGATTTCATTGTGTGGGGGGGCAGGTAACTCCCAAACCATAACAAGAACCTACAGTGATATAGTGACATAGAATCATAGAGTAGTCTGGGTTGGAAGTGACTCCCAAAGATCATCTACTCCAGCCCCTGACATAAACCTTCATGCTCTTCTCTGCCTCAATCAGAAGCCATACTTGCCAGTAATTTCACTTTTCCGAACATATCTTTACATCTAGACACTAATTGAAACCTGTTAGTCCTGAAAGATGGTGAAAAAGTCAGCCAGTGTACCTACATCAACATTGATGTTGGCCAACAATGAATGTGGCCATGGTATAAGTCAAACTCATAAAAGTTAATGTTCTTTTGCAGCAGTGAAGTGTGATTATCTCATTATATCAGCCTTTGAAGGGAAAGTCTGAAACATTCTTTCAAATGTACAAATATTGAGAAAATTACTTTAACTGCTATTAAAAGTTTGTGTCAGTCTACCTACTGCATATTTGGCCTACGCTCTCCTTTGAAGCAGAACAGTCTGTGGGGTTTGCGCCACACTTGATATTGACTTTAGTTAACAGTAAAAACTAAACAAAAAATATTGATCTTTTTCTTTAAATGTCAGGTTTAAATTTAGAAACAGAAACTCAGAAATTACATTTTCTTTTACAATTAACCATGCTTTTCCCTATTCTGGTCATTCTTGCAGCACAAGCTGAAATTTTGCTTTTCTTGCCATGTAGACATCAGCTTGTATCTACAACTATTTTGTTTTACATCTGGATAGCTTTCAACTGTTTTGGTATAAGAAGGAATTATTCAAAATTACTTAGAAATAACAAAACTACACAAGCAAAGTTTCAAAGGAATCTTCCCTCTTCTCCCTCTTTTTTTTTTTTCAAGTCTAAGAAAAATGCCACAAGCAACACACTTGATAAGAAAACATAAAGGTCATGCAGCTGTAATCTGTTCCACGTGTGCAAGGCCTGCCTGCATACTAGAAGTTTTAATACATTAAATCAAGAAGATGATATTAATAAGTAAACATTACTTACCTCCTATACCTCTCCACTGACAAAAATTACAGTTAGTAAGTCGGAATGACGTAACATGCATTTGCTCCGACGATTCCTGTGAGTGGCTGGGACACCTGCATTTCTATGTAACACTTTCCTGCCTTAGTCCCAAGACAGGCTCCTATATTCAGCAGAGCTTGTAAAATACATTTAATGTAAGATAGAGGATGTTCTCTTGTACCTTTTTGGGAGTTCAGTCTGTCTTACACGGTGTACTACTTCCTACACAGGTTGTGGCTGCAACCCAGAGGTTTTCAAGCCTCTCAAAACATTCAAATGAAATGTTGTTTCTCAGTCCAAGCCCATCCGCTGACCTGCTTTTGAAGTAACAATCATATTCACTTCAAAAGAAATCAAACTCCTTTGCCTCCACTGTCAGATGAGGTTGGTCACTGAACCATTAGCTTTAAAGGCAACATAGCAAGAAATTAAGTCACAGAATCACAGAAACATTTGAGTTGGAAAAGACCCTCAGGATCACCAAGACCAACCTATAACCATACTCTACAAGGTGCACCCTAAACCATATCACCAAGCACCACATCCAAATGACTTTTAAACACATCCAGGGTTGATGACTCAACCACCTCCCTGGGCAACCTATTCCAATGCCTGACAACTCATTCTGTGAAAAATCTTTTCCTACTATCGAGTCTAAATCTACCCAGTTGCAGCTTGAGGCCATTCCCTCTTGTTCAATCACTATTTACCTGTAAGAAGAGATCAGCACCAACCTCTCCACAATGTCCTTTCAGGTAGCTGTAGACAGCAATGAGGTCTTCCCTCAGCCTCTTGATAAATGACAGGTGTCATTGTGTATATACAAAGCATACTTGGGTGGTGTTCTTGATTTCAGCCAGGTCCCTCCTTTCCATCTCAGGAGGCAGAATTTGAGTGGGATAGAGCAGGTCCATCACTGCTCTCAGTGACTTAAAACATGTTCAAATTAGTTAGCTACAAGTGCCATGATAAGGTTTCTGGTTAGGGCCAAGCTAACTGAAAAACCTTAAGGCTAATTGGCAGGGCCCAATAAGAGCAGCAGCTCCTGAAGAAGAACATCAAACCATAACACAAACATGAAAGTGTCATATCAGGCCAAACTATCTTTAAGAAGGCTCTATCATCTAGGTGTTTCTCAACAAGTCCTTCATGCTCACATGCTTTTCCAAGTTATCTGTTCTTATTCTCACCTGGGCTCGCCTTCTTCCATCACACTTCTGCAGATGCAAAGAAGGCTCACACTAACTGAACTCATAACACTACTAACACTTAGGTGGCAAGCAGAGATTTTGCAGAACTCCTGACAGGCTACAAAAGCAGCACTGAAATATGTACACAAAAACTACTGTGTTCTAGTGAGCACCAGCTACAATTTGAAAACTACAGGTGTATCAGATGTCAGAGTTTAAAAACAAGACCTATCCATGAGATCACACAAAGTCTGAACACGCTAAATATCTATGGAAATGTGTTGAGAATTATTTGAGTACAATTACAGTGTTGTGGGAGAATGAAGGAAAAACATGTAAGCATAAGCTAATGCCAAAGGAGGCTACATAATATCCAGAATATGTCTTAATTCCACCACAAACGATAACATCTGTTCCTATGAGAATGAATCATGAAGAGGCTCTGAATCTGATATTAATCATACAAAATAACAAGAGTGTGTTCTTGAGAAATGTAGAGAATAAAAATATCTCCACGACCTAAGTTTCTAAATAGACCACTTAATCTTCACATTATTTTACGGGCACTTTTAAAAGTTTTTCTTGTTTTTTTTTTATGGCCTTCAAACATTCTTTTATCTTTTTCTCGAGGATTAGCAAGTGCAAACGTATGTTGGGAGTTGCCAGAAGCAAATGTGTGTACAGCAATGAGGCGTGAAGGTGACTTTCATTAAATCACACCTTCTGAAAACTGCTTATTTTCTGTTACAAGTCAAACTAACTATGAAAAAGAACGTACCCAGGAAACCTCAGTGGTTCAGGTTTATAATGTGGAAGCAATAATTTAAAGTCTCTTGGCAGTGTTATCTCCATTATACCTCACGTTGAAAGAAACTTCACTATTGTTCATTACAATGAAACACTTGATACCAGGAATAAATGATTTTTCAGCCAAGGAGCTTGTTGTTGCAGTAACAACATGAAACATAAAAGCAGAGCACGTAATGAAACTTTACACAAACTAAAGAAAGAACAATCTGTCTTCCAGAACTTTAAAACTCTCAGTTTCAGAGAGACATCTAGCATGAATTGGTTTTTAAAATGGTATGATTCTCAACACCCCTAGGTTTAATCCCAAAAATGCTAATGAACAATCACTCTTCCAGTAAACAGATATATTTGGAGACAAGACTATCAGTTGCTATCAGTGGGAAAGCTAATATTTAGTATTGAGGCTTTGTAAACGGGTATCACACAAGGTGGAAAAGTAGGAAAACTTAGTGCCTAAAATTCTGGTGGGAGCTGGATGCATGAATCTGACAGACTAAATCCTTTATTCAGTAGTCTTCCACTGCATTTAAGCCAGTGTGATCAGGTGACTGTTCAAAGGGAGCTCTTCATATCTTAATGGTACATGCTAAAAACTAAGTTCAGCATAGCTCCACAGAGTTACTGAGGAAAATCTCATTCTTTAACATATTCAGATGCTTAATGGAATTTTTCTTCCTTCTCATTTTTCTAGTTCTGCACACCTGCCTCATTTGATTTCAGGACCACCTGACTCAGACCATAAAAATGATTTAATATATTCACTACATATATACAAAAAGCCATTTGTAAAGAAGGATGCTTCTTAAGTGCAACAGTTTTTATTTGAACAATCATTTCAGTTATCTCAGCTAAACATATAACAGTTGGAAGAATTTTTACCAGGAAAGTTGTTTACTGCCAATTATGTGCACAGCACTCATGGAGCTGTTCACTGATCCTCGGTTTGGACTCTTCCCCCCCCCCTATAGCTGTGCCATACAAATGTATCTCCTTTAAAGCTCTACACATGGATATTACCACAGAATAACAGAATGTTAGGAGCTGGAAGGGACCTCAAAATCTGATCCTGTCCAACCCTCCTCCAAGGCAGGATCACCCACACCAGATCACACAGGAATTCATTCAGGCGGGTCTTGAATGTTTCCAGAGAGGGAGCCTCCACAATGTGCCCTGGGAAGTCTGCTCCAGTGTTCTCTCACTCTCACAGTGAAAAAAAAAAAAATCTTCCTAATGTTTACAGGGAACTTCCTATGCCTTATCTTCCACCCATTGCCCCTTGTCCTGTTATTTGGCATCACCAAGAAGAGCCTGGCTCCATCCTCTTGGCACTCTTTACATATTTATAAACATCAATGAGGTCATCCCTTAAGTCTCCTCCTCTCCAAACTGAAGAGACCCAGCTCCCTTAGTCTCTCCTCAGAACATGTTCCACTTCCTTAATCATTGTTGTGGCTAATTTTGTTACCTAATAACTGCACAAAAACATTCTAGATGTTGACATAGTTCAGCTACTTCACATTAGTGAGACAATTAGTGAAAAGAATATCAGGAATTCACCACTTCTACATTCAACAGGCAAAGCCACCATCTCAGATTGAAGTGTGTTTGATCTTTCCTGGTTTCTACTGAAAATTATAAAGCTTTGCATTTTCTTTCAACTTCTCTTCTTGTTTGACTAACATCCCTCCATGACAATCACCTCAGTTGGATGTTCTCATCTAGACAACCTCAAGTTCAGGCTGAGGATAGGAAAAGATTTGCCTCAACGAATACCAGGTGAGATGTCAGTGGGTCTCAGGGTGCAATGCTCACATTTGGGATAACTGAAGATGATGCTTTATGTTGTCTCTAAATTTCTTCTGGCTGCAGTTCTGTAAGTTAGCTTTAGTCTGTATACCAGACTTTGCTACTTCCAGCATCACACAAAAATACCTTGCTTAAAAAAATGGTAATAGCCTTTTTTTTTTTTTTTTTTTTAAAGTAGGAAAAAACCTTTTTGGCTGTAATATTATTGGAATAATTTTGCAGAAGAAAACATAGTTTGATGCTACTATATATTTTCAGAACATGCTAACAGCTCTTCGTACTGTGAAATTAAGGTGTGAAACCATGTAATATGTGGGTTCCTACCTTGAGAGGATATTGTAAGCATGTTTTGTTGTATTCATTTGTTAGTGCTTATGAATTTTATTTATCTCTAGAGTTACCAAGGAATTACTTTGCTCTCTGTTGGAGGATATGCATTCAACAAAGATTGCATAAATGGTGACATTTCAAACTCCAGCACAACTCTCTTGACATTGAAAAGCACCATGGGTACTTTAGGGTGTTATCCTGGATAAAACTGTGGTCTATCTCTGCCCGACATCCTCAGGAAGGTACAGCAAAGCAGGCGGTTTCATCTGGCATCTGTGGATGCCAACTGGCTAGCAGGCAAACTGGCTGTATCTGTGTGCTTTTGTGAAGGTGACAAAATAAAGGATGGTGGGATTTGTATGCAAACATTGACCTTACCTGGTTTGCCAGTTTGCAGATAAAAAAGGCCTCAGAATATTCAAAAGTTATCCAAAATGTGTATCACAGTAGCATCTGGCAAACTTTTGCTGATCAGATGCTGTACACTGCTATTAGAAACCTGTTACTAGTACAGCTGGTTGCCCTACACCCAGGTACAAATTCTCATCAGGGCGAGATAAAGCTTCATTTGTGAGCCATTACACGTCTCATCAGACTTGTATCTTCCTAACTGCCTATGGCTTAGCAGAAAGGAGGTCAAAAGTTCTGGGATAACTGTCAGATATTTATTCTTCGTCTGGAGGAACACAAGGGTCAGCTAAGGACTTGAAATAAAACCATAAAGATCTTTCGAACTAAAGGCTTTTTAAGTATTTACTATCATTATCTCCTCTTTGTTGCTATTTCTCCATACAGTTTCTTAAACACAAGACCTGTGACACTTCTCAGAAGAGACATCTCTATCACAGTAAGAGATGGAGGTTGCTGCAGTGCTCTCATTAGTGATTGTACTGGCAGACAGAGTGGAAGAACTGTCCATCATTTTTAATTCAGATCTATAAAGCCACTGTGTTAGAAGCAATACCAATGTAAATTCCTGGGGAGACCCTGATCTGAAGTATAAACATCTATCTGCAACATCACTACATCCCAAGAGCAAAGGAGTAGTGAAAGGCCTTGCAACTCAGAAGAATCCTGATTCTTCTATGTACCTGGGAGAAGGTACATAGAAGCTTTAACTTGTACTTTGAGCAGATCTGAAAAGCACAGCTGAAGTTTTAAACAGTGACTTATCTTTGTCTATGCATAGCAAATTTCTCTATACTTAGCTGCTCCCACAGGTTATGTAGCCTGTCTTTACATTTCTGGATCACTGCTTGCCTCAACAAGAATACTAACGTGAGAAAAAGCAAACAGCCTCAGGCTGTATCTTAGTATTAAGACATGTTTAAATTACTATACTGTTTTCAAAAGTGAATAAAAATCTGAAAGTCTCTAAAATTCTGGCATGAAATAATTCCAAGGTGTTTCCCAAGAATGTTTTCTTACTGAAGATCAGGAAGCACATGTTTAAACTGGGACCTGGGAGCACTTCCCAATACTGATGACTGAGTACACACACTGAGTTGTATCATGTGTTAGAATGAAACCATGGTGTATGTAAGCCTCAGTTTGCTATGCTCTAGGTCCTGATGGAGTTTGAATTCAGTCTCATACAAAACTGTTTTATAGAAATTCAAATAACCTAAAAATTTTCCTCATTTACATCAGAGAAGAATTAGAAGACCAAACTCCATGCAAATCATATGCAGTGATATGGATCTTTGAAGGTCTGAGTCAAAACAAGTATGTCTACAGATGCAAATTTCATATTCAAAATTCTTGGTGAAAGTTAGAGATCCATATTGAAGAAGTGAGAACCACAAAATGCAAAACTGTTCTATTTAAAGGAAATGTAGGATGCCTTTAGTAGCATTGGAGTGGTTCAGATTCAACAATTTCACTACTGTTGGTACCTACATATAAAAATTGAGGATAAGAATTCATCTAATGTTTTCAGTATCAATTCAGTAACTATACTGAGAGCCTTGTTTTCACACTATCTGTTGCTTCCCCAGAATCAAAGTTGGTCTTTTCATCTTGTTAATATTCCAAACTGACTGAAGCCAGTCAATGAGTTTAGCTGAATACAAAATACTAAGCTAGAATAATGATTTTGTTTTCAGAGATAAATGCACTCCTTTCCTGCCTTGCTGATTTACAAGCAAAATTTCTATAAATTGTACTCAGCCCAATGGAATGATGAGATATAGTCAGCAAATGCAGAACGTTATTCAAAGCCCTTGTAATTCAAGAGCTCTGCAGGGAAGCAAATCATCTTTGCCACTTGTTCACAAGTACTGTGCCATCAATAAATAGGGCAATTCATACAGAATGATACACCACAAATACAAATTTTAATAGCTTGTTTCCATCAATTTACTAGACAACGTGTTTCCAAAACAAAGTCTATCTTTCCATGACAGCTATCCATGCTTGTCAAAAATCACTGAGACATTTATAACCCAATAATTTCATGAGCTTATGGTTGTCAGATGTGTACATATTTGTACATATTTAAACAAAAGCACGTACGCATACAAATATGAACTCTTTCCTACTACTGCCCTGTTATAAAGAAATAGTGTCACTTGTGAACACTGTTTCACAGACATTCTGTAATTTATTTCAAAGAGTTTAAAATCTAAGTGGGCCAACTAATAGGAATGGATATTGCACTTTAATTCTTTTTACATGAAAGATTTACCTCATTAAGCTCAGTCTTTATTGGTAGTTACTAAATAACCTGCAAATATTGTTCTCACAATTAAAAAAGGTTCATGTATGATTTTCACTTACTGTGCAGTGAATTCCAAAACCAGGCTACAGATCTTGGCCCACATTCAGTAAGGTACCAAAATGTATGTCTAAACTCAGGTGAAAAAGCACTCTTTCTGACTGTTCTCTGTAGTTCATATTCATACCTTCCTTGGGGGGAAAAGGATAAAACACTGAACCTCAATACCCTAGGAAAAAAAGATTAAGGTGATGATAACCAAAAGAAGAAAGTGACTGGCTGCAAATAACTTTCACTTTTGAAAGATCCAGAAACTGAGCTTAGATCAAGCAATTACAAAAAGACTATGTACTGAAAGGGTCTGAATCATGAAGTACCATCAAACAGCCCACGAGATTTTGAGAGCAGGCCACCCTAGCTGTGAGCAGAGAAAACAGCACTCAGCAGCCTAGTATATACTCAGACCAAAACACTTGTGCCACAGCCTCTAGGCAGAAGCTAGCTTAGAGAGGAAGGACCATCAGTTTCAAAACTGAACTTAATTCCGATCACTCACCATGCTACTCCAAATTAAACCAATCTAATTCTGCAAATAAAATTTGAAGATCTAACAAAAGATTTTTTTTTGTCCCGAATCTTCTCTCACAAGTCTGTAAGAAATTAAAAAATTGTAACCACAGCTTTTAATGAGCACAGCTTTTAATGAGCACATGGTTCTTCAAATTCACCGAATTTTAACACAAAGACCAGTTCTTAAACTTCCTTTGCAAACTTCTCTCTCTCTCCTGTACACCACCATTTTCATCTCTATTGCTCAAACTCATAACTGAGGTTTATTTTATGCTCCTCCTCTCCTCATCATAAAAAAAAAAAACCTAACATCTTAAACTTGTGTCTTTCTTTCTCTTCCTCATGCCAAACTCTTATCAAGACACTTATTTTCAGTATTGCTTCCATCCTTTTTCCATGATGGTTTTACTACAATTTCTGTTTTCTTTCTGTCCTCAGCAATCAACAACTCCAATTCTGCTTCACTACATTCAGCTGAAAGCTAAATCAGCTTCAAAAGCGCCTTCCTTCTCCGTATCTAGCTTCTGCTACATCTCTGTACATGGTGATCTATTTTTTTGGCACATCATGATTATGTATCTTTTACAGGACTCCTCTAATAGATAAAACACTTCCCCAGACATTAAAATTAATTGCATTTAGTTCCATAACTATAAGGTTAACTAAGGAGAATTCTTTGTAAGGAAGACACTCTACCTTGTAAAACTCCTAAAACTGCAAGTCACGGTTGCATTGCTCCTGTGATGGGGCTCTTAGTCAAAAGAAAATACTCTTTTATCTGCAAGCACTAATTTAGACCAAGCTGCTTTGTGAATGTATAGTACAAATTCTGAAAAAGCTTCCCCAACTATCCTCAAAACAATCAATTTTTTTTCTGTAAACATACGTCAAGAATTATTTGTGTCACCCAGACAAAAATTCAGCCTAGATGCCTCCCAACATGGAGCAGGTCACTTTGTCAGGATGCTCCTGGCTTGCGTGCTGCATATAGCTTCATCCGTCTATGAAGACAAAAGCCATACACCACTGGCACTTTCAGAGATCACTGACCTAAATACTACTTGAGCTGTGGTATTGGAGCAAGAGAGCAGTGTGAGAAAGATATACAAATTCTTCAGAATGAAACTAAATATTGCATTTTTTTTTTTGGTGTAATCCAAGTAAGTATGTTTTCTTGGTGGTTTCAGACTTATATTCATTTGCTTTCCATAAAAACATGTACAATGTTTTATGGAGGACAGGAAGGCATCTTCAGTATTTTGTTTAAGATGAAAGAAAAAACTGCTATTGGCCCAAAGCACTGTAAAATGCATAATTTTCCTTCATTTTTTCAAACAACAGGACACAGCAGAAACAATTCCATGATCTGAATCTGAGAGGCAGTGCTGTAGGCAGCTCCAAAGTCTTTCTGTGACTACAGATCCCGCCTTCAAAAAAAAAATCCGGCTGATAAATTCTAAAAATAAGTGGAAACCACTGTCTTTGGCAAGGGTGAAAGTGCCCCACAGTTTCCGCAGCCTATGCTACTGCTAATACACTAACACAAGTGGCAACCCACTGGATAAAACCAATCCACTGTTCGCAAACATGGTTCACCTGCCTTAGTCTGAGGCAGCACTGAGTAAGACTCTGGTAAGAACCTCCATTTGTGTAATGGAGCTACATGTGGGAAATCTGAATCATGGAATCAAACCAGTTAGTTACAATGCAAGCGATTATCAATTTAGACTAAAAGAGAGCTTCTAACCCTAAGCATCTGCCATTTTTGACAAGCAGTCAAAAAATTGTCTCCTTTCTTACCATCTTTGTATCAGTATGCAGATCTCTTCTATGCGGGGGTTATATCCTTTTAGGAGAACTCTGATCTTACATGTACGTCTCAGACACTGATGAAAGTGACAGCAGAAGAGTCTGCTAGATAGGGACAGAGAGATGGGAAGAAATACATGAGATAGAAGAGGAGGTACATGTGATACATACAGAGGAGAAGGTTACATGGAGAAAAATCTGTAAAGATTAAAAAGAGAGAAAAGGAACTAACGGCCATTTGAAAACACAGAGTTAAGGAAAACTTCCTTTAACTTAAGTAATAAAGTTCTGATTTTGGAAAGAAATCAGTCTGCAATTTGAAAATATGGAGAAACTAAGGTTGGCTACTAATAACAGGTTGTTCCTTCTGTGACTCTTTTACTAGGGACTCCTAAGCTTTTTTGCTAAGATGATCTGCCTCTTTTCCCCAGCACCCAGAAGGCTGGGAAGAATCAGAAACCGCAGCAACAAAACAGTAACAGAATTCCTTGAAAGCATTTGGGTACTGTCTAAAGTTGAGATAGTAATTTTGTGAGTAAGTATTTATAGCCTCTTGTAATTCACCATAGCTTTCTGCCATAAGTGGAAATGCACTACTTGAGTCCATCTAGTGGGCAAGCGGTATTGATGGCAAGCAGTATATATACTGACCACTGGAACCTTCTCTTCCAGTTCAGTTAATGTTTATATTTTTGCTGGTTATTTCTAGATATAGTTATTACCTGTATAATGTTTCCATGACCATGCAAAGAACTGATTATTATTAAAATTAGTGGTTGGGAGTGGTGAGAGTTCTGAATGTCAAAATTAATAAACAATATTAATTTTGGAAACTATCACCTCACATTAATTAATTACCCCTTCATTACAGGTGTAAAGAACACTATAATATGGCTTATAAATTACTGGAAGGGTTGTTGACATAGGTTGATAATAAACAACAGCATATGGAGTAATAACAAGAGACTCACAGGGGAGTGCTTAATTCCAGTTTTAGTCACCATCAAAGCTAATGATCTGTATGCACCATGGTAAACTAGACACATCATATACATGGAGTATACACAGAGTACAGGACCTACAGGGTAAGTTATATCCTATCTGTCCTGTATATCCTATCTGTACGTCCCATCTGCTGTATTACACAGGTACAGCCATGTTGAATTAAGTTGATGGCTTTACTAGCACTAAACTGTATTACAGGGTCACGGGATGTTAGGGGTTGGAACGGACACCAGGAGATCATCGAGTCCAACCACTCTGCCAGAGCAGGACAATATTATCTAACACAGATCACAGAGGAACACATCAGACAGGCCTTCAAAGTCTCCAGAGAAGGAGACTCCACAACCTCTATGGGGAGCCTGTTCCAGTGCTCTGTGACCCTTACAGTAAAGATGTTCCCCCTTGTGTTGAGGCAGAACCTCTTTTGTGGCAATTTACACCCATTGCTCCTTGTCCTATCACAGGAAGCAAGTGAACAAAGTCTGTCCCCCCTCTCCTGGCCAGCCTTTAGATACTTATAAACATTTAGCAAATCCCCTCTAAGTCTGCTCTTCTCCAGACTAAAAAGCCCCAGGTCCCTCAGCCTCTCCTCATAAGCCATGTCCTCCTGTCCCCTAATCATCCTTGTAGCCCTCCACTGAATCCTCTCCAGCAGATCCCTGCCCCTCTTAAACTGGGGAGCCCAAAACCGAACACAGTATTCAAGATGAGGTCTCACCAGGGCAGAGTTATGGGGGAGGAGAACCTCCCTTGATCTGCTGGATTGTCAGCTTTTAAGACAGATCCTCATTTTGGAGAGAGATTCCTAATTCAGTGCTTGCAGAAAACCACAAGATACTCAAGTTAAGTAAAGGATTTCTTATCACTGTAAACAGCACTGATGAACTTCTCTCCCCAAAACCTTCTGGCAATTACCAATGTGAAGAAGCAGCAAAGTGAACTACTGAAGATGATGTAAGCATGGCTTTGTTTACTGTGAATGAAAGAGGGCTGTGATATCCTCTGGTCAAGTTGCAGGTCTAGATGACAGAGATTAAGATGTGAGAACATACTGAAGTACAAATCCCACTTCACACCAGAAGAAGGTGTGGATGGCAGTAGTGAACACAGCAGTTGAAGGTCAGCAGAATCTGTGGCTAAACAGAGATGATCCCACCATCTAACCAGGATTTCAACTCCTCTTACCAATCAGCAGTTTGAAATATTGCCAGGGACCTTGACAGTGGAATAGAAAGGATGAGAATATGAGTAGAGTTCACAGAACACAAACATGGAAAGGTCTTTATGAGGAAATATAAAAATAAGTATGTTGTATGGTGCATTCAAATCCTCTGCAGAGATGTGACAATCTTAAAAATAACAGAAGCTGTTATATGAAAGAGGGAAAGCATATTTAGTATGATAGGAAGGGACACGGAGAGAACAGAAAGAATGAAAATTCATTAGGTGTTACACGTTTGGGCTGCAAATATTCTAACAGACTATTAGACTAGGACTACTGCTGTGCCCAAGGCATGCAAGATCACATGGTGCTAGAAATGCATTTTATTCACACCTGAAGAAGGGAAAGGCTGGATAGCCATATGACTCATCCCAAGCACTGGTACAGCAAAGGCAGTGGTACTTCATCATGTTTTCTCTGCACTGTTCTAGCAAGCTGCCGCAACGGCTTTGTCTGTTCTGAGTACATCTGGGACATGCTGAATGGCTACTTTCTGCAGCTCACCACAGACTGCTCACCACTGTCTTCCTGTAATAGGTGATGGATTACTCCAACTACTGGCACAACTGCTGGTGTGGCTGCTTCTTAGGTCACGTAAAAAAACCAACAAACCAAAACAAAAGAAAAAGGAATCCCACTTTTATAAGTGTTGAAACTCATCTTGAACTAATCTGGTAAGAGATCTTAAAAGCAGTTAAGCTGTGCAGCTGAAGAGGTGGAGGAATGTCCTGGGGGTAACCACATCTGCAGGGCTCAGCTGCAACTAGAACAGGATGTGCAACCACAGTGCTGTCTCCTGCTCTGTATCAGAATGGACGTCTCTGCTGGAGAAAGGCAATTCTTCCTCCAAGCTTGTTCACACCTTCTTGTCTGAGAAAGCATCATGGCTGTAATTGTGGTGGTCTCTTCACTACCCACTAAGCTAGGACCACAAACTATTTGACACGTCAATTGCTATCAGCAAATAGGAAACGATCCTAATTGTTACTAGTGAGCACAGGATTAAAAAAAATAATTTAAAATAATCTATCAACTTCAAATAAGAAACTCTACCATGTTTATGATCCTCTTCCACACCCAGTATTTTACATTAACAGAGTATGAAACAGCAAAACCAACAACTTCCCTGGCCCCTTTACACTCTCCAAGACTTATTTTTCTGGGATTTTACCTGGCACACTGCTTAGAAATGAAGTATTAAGCAGAACTAGTGAGTGATGACTGCCATGCACATGTGAAACTGCTAGTACAAACCCACACCTGACCAAAACGCCTCCCACTATAGCTACTGTCTCTGACAGCCATGACCTTTCAGCAATCCAGCTTTGTTCCTAATGCACTGCAATATCTTCCGAACAGTCTGTTTATGAGTTTAATGAGTAGTTCCATTCTGGGAGGCTGCCCTGCTAGTATATTCTGGGTTGTGTGGTTCATTTCTTAAATTATATTATCCCCTAGGAAAAAGAAGGACAATTCTTGGCTGCAGGGTGGATACCAAAAGGTGGTTTTCCTAAATAATAAATTAGACCACTCTTTAAAAAAGTCATCTCCGTCTCCTTGGATAAATATTTACTCCTTCCAAACTAATACTGAGTTTATGTGCCTCTCAACAACTTTGTTTGGTTCTGGTTTTCATTAGGAGTTTTGGGGTTAGCCATGACAGAAACCTACTAGATAGCTTCAGGGGATAAAAAAAAAGGGAGGAAAAAAATAAAACCCAACCAAAACCAAACAACCAACAAAAAAGAAAAAAAAAAACAAACCACAAAACCAACAAACCTTCAGATTTTAGTTTTCAATAATTTTATTTCAATAGAATCAGCCAGGCACAGCACACACCATTAAGGCAAATTATTTTCTCAACAAACTAACAGCCAGTATCTCCAAATGGAACACTGAAAGGAAGAGTTTGCATTGTCAAAAACAAATGATAATGTATTAGAATTCATTGAATATTTGAGAAACCTTATCCTTCCAAAGCGCTGAGCTCCAAAAGGCTGGTATGTCAAAGACAAGGAAAGCAGCATTATTTCCATGGAACAAGGGATTAACTTAGAAGGAAATACTAAAAGAGGGCTATTCCACAACAAGCAGTGAATCTTAAAGATGCTTGACGGCAAACAGGTTGCCATTTGCAGAAGACTGATGCTTTTTCTGGTTTATAACCATTTGTTTCAAATTCTTGTTCCTTAGTTTTTAGATCTAGTTCCTTAGATTCTAGAATTTAAGAGTGTTTCATCCTGAATCAAGCACAGCTTCAAGGTTTTTAGTAATCAATTTACAGGGGGAAAAATACTATTTTGTGTCAACAAATTCTTGGTCTCTTTTTGAGCTTTTAAGATGTTCTAAGGGTAAACTGAAGAATCATTCATTTTCACCTACCTGCTTGTGTTTGCGCCCATAGAAGAGGAAGACAGTGGCTATTTAACCACAAGGGGAATCTTTCAACGAGACCAAGTAGGTATAAAACTGTCCATGAAAGGCTAAGGCTGGAAAGAGTGGCATTTCTAAGGACCAAGGAAAGGTGGAGGTCCCCTTCTAAGGACTAAAGAAAGGTACTCTTCCCAAAGCAGCAGTCTGGATAAGCAGTGCAGATGCTTTAAAGCAGAGTATGATGCATACCTGAAGGACATTATTTGGCAGGTAACACAGAGCATTATGAGTCAGTTTCCCCTCAGCTACACAGTATGTTTCTGAAAACAAGGTCTATAGTGAACTGTACACAGCCTCGTTCTTCTTCTGGCAGGTAAGTTCCTGTCCCTACTGAGCCCAGTAAGGCACTGACACCCATGTTTTTGCAGTGCCTAAGCAAGAGTCCTCATTTTCAACATGCTGAGCATCAGCAGTTTGAAAATGCAGCATCGGTCAGCTAAAAAAGAGTATACTGGAGCTTATAATCAGATACTGTTGCGATTCAAGGCTCCTTCTCTAAAGAAGAAAGGCTAACAAAAAGAGAAATGGTAATGAATTTCATGACAAATAAGAACATGTTAAGAATATGTTTTTTCTTAATATTAGCAACTGTAAAATCATAGTGCTGTTTTGGTTGGAAGAGACTTCCAAGAAGTACAACTCCAGTTCCCTTAGCCATTCCTTGTAAGACTTTTCCTTCAGACACTTTGCTAAATTCATTCCCTTTCTCTGGACACACTCCAACAATACAGCGTCCTTCTTGTAGCGAGGGGTCCAAAACTGAATACAGTACTTGAGATGCAGCCTCACCAGCGCTGCGTACAAGGGCACAATCCCTTCCCTACTCCTGCTGGACACATTGTACCTGATACGGACCAAGACGCTGTCAGCCTTCTTGGCCACCTGAACACACCGCTGGCTCACGTTCAGCCAGTTGTCAACCAGCACTCCCAGGTCATTTTCTGCTGGACAGCTTTCCAGACACTCTGCCCCAAGCCTGTGGTACTGCATGGAGTTGTGATTTAAGTGCAGGTCCTGCCACTTGGCCTAGTTAAAGCCTCACACAACTGACTGCAGTCCATTGATCTAGTCTGTCCAGATCCCTCTGCAGAGCCTTCCTACCTTTGAGCATATCGACACTCCCACTCAATTCAGTGTCAATGATGAATGCACTCAATCCGCTCATCTAGGTTACTAATAAAGATATTAAACAAGTCCACGACCAAAACTGAGCCCTGAGAACCCCACTTGTGACTGGCCACCAACTGGGTTTAAATCCTTTCACCAGCTTTCAGCTTTGGAGCTAGCCATCCAGCCAGTTTTTAACCCAGCAAAGTGTCCACCCATTCAAGCCAACTACAGCCAGTTTCTCCAGGAGGATGCTCTGGGAAACAGTGGCAAATACCTTACTAAAGTTCAGGTTAACAACATCCACAGCCTTTCCCTCATCCACTGAGTGACCATGTTGTAGAACATCAAGTTCCTCAAGTAGGACCTGGCTTTCATGAACTCACATTGACTGGGCCTGATAACCTGGTTGCCCTGCATATGCTATACAACAGATCCATGACCTTCCCTGGCACCAAGGTGAAACAGGAGCAAATTGGCCTGGTATTAAGCCTTACATGCAACAAAAGCCAGGCAACAACAATGTTAAGTCAGGTAAAATTCTCAGTAGCTTTTATGATCAGAGTTTTGAATGTAGGGTCTCTTGTTCTGGACCAAGTACAAAGCTCTACTTGTTTATCCTTTCTGTCACGGAGTGTGCGCTTAGCTGAAGCAGAACAATCACCTTGAGGAAACATATCTACAAAAAAAAAAAAAAAGAGGGCTTCTTTTTTTTATTATTATTCAAAAAAGGGGAGAAAAACAAACATGAAATTTCAGTATACGCCCAAAAGCTTTTTCGTAAGAACATTTGTATTTGTTATTAGATCAGTAAGTTTGCTTTACTGGACACATCAAAGCTCTTTAATTTATCTGTGATCATTCTGGGGTAAGCTTGTTAGAAAATACCTTTTTTCCCATCGGCTAAAAAGAGTAAGCAGGAAAAAATATCTTAGACATCAAACTAATCAAATTACACATGCTTTTTAGTCTACCAACTTCTTAAAAAAGATTTTGGAGAACAAAGTGGTCTGCTTTGAAATTACTTCCAGTTAGAAATATTTGCCTTTTTTTTCTCCTTTAGGAGACTCCCAGTGCTTCATACCAAACTCCCTGAAGTTACCAGTGTTTTTTTGCAATGATTTTCATGTGCTTTGGAACAGGTCTCTGGTGCATTCTGCCAAGCAAAAAGGCTCTGAACTAACCCCTACGCTTCTATGCTAGAAAGGGTGTGAACAAATTTGAGCCTTACTGTGCTCAGAAAATCTTGCACAACGAAGTTTCCCCTTATATTAATAGCTGATTTGCATGAAAACTAAAGGCAAAACATAGCCCCTAGAGAGTAATGAAATACAGAATACTTTGCTGAAATAATAATGCAAAGCATGATCTATGGTCTGAAAATCTGACAAAAGATTGATTTAATTTACTGCAACTGCCTACATTACTTCTGATTCTTACAGTTTTACCATGCAAAAAGAGGGAACTAATTTGTATACATTAGAAATAATGGGAGCTGTGCTGTTTACTCCAAGCAGGAGAAGACTGTAGATTCTTGCTACTCGTAATTTGGGTTGTCAAGAACAGATTGATATTTAAATGAAGAACTTTGCTTTGTAAACTGGACAGATAATGTACAGCTACATACAAGGGAGATCTAAGCAAGTCTTGAGCATGCAGTATATAGCACGAGGGATAGGAATAATACTGGGTTTCTATATCATGGGTGCATGTAACTAAGAAAAAGAAGGATGAGAAGTAACCTGATCATAATTTGTTAACAGCTACTCTGACAAGGCTTTCTGAGAGAGGTGATCGGCAAGGAAAGAACAAGATGCACTGGCTAAGAACCAAAGCTAAACAAAGTTCAGATGGAACACGATGTGCAAGTTTTTCACTGTACAATCAGGACGATTTCAAAAGGAACATAGTGGATTTTCATTCAGATTAAATCTTAAAGACAAGATTTTGTACATCAAACAGCAACATTATGCAGCAACCTTTGAAGAAGTTGTACCTCGTTCTATGAAGACAGCATTGTTAGATAGCAGTGATCTTGGTGCCACTAAATGTAATCTGTTTTTCCATAGTGCAATGCCAATGTTTTAGGCTCTGATCAAAGCATTAAGTTTTTATACCTGGAGTACCCATCAATGCTAACAACACTATGCTCACATAACAAAGGTTCTAAAACTACATGTAAATGACATTCTTATTTCTAGTGACAAATAAAAAATATGAAGTTACTGCTTTGTATCTTTCAAATTCAGCTTCCTCACTTTTCCCCCTCTCCTAATTAGGAAAGCAATAGTGACATTAAGCATTCGTAGATTGTGATTCTTAGAATTACTGAGATGCCTCTGCAATCTGAAAGGTTAAAGTAGCTTTCTTTCAAAACACCTGCCATGTTATTACTGAAAATAATGCTTTCCTACAGCAATTCACACCCTAATAACTTCCCATCTGAGGAATGTCTAACTGTCCCTGTTACTCCTCATAGTTGTAAGAGACTGAAGTGCAGTATGAAGACAGAACTTTTAAAGATAGGTGGAGCCCTTCCATTTTCTGTTTGTTTGTTGCCTTATTTTTTCACCCCAAGAAAAAGCAATTAAGTACTCTTTGGAGTAAAGAGGTTTTACTCATCATCCTTACCTGTTAAGTAGGAATCTTTCTATTGGAGGCATGCTGCACAGTCCTAGTTAAAGAAAATACGTACCTCAGCCCTTCCTACAAGTCTGCTCACTTGGGCTATATTTATAGAATAAACTTACCCTGAAGAAATACCGAGTTGGAAATAAACAATGGGGTGACAGCAATAAGTGTGGTAACAGAATGACTGAATACTTTTTTTTTTTTCCCCAGAAGAGTGCACTAAATTAGATTTCATCCACTTACTATATTTGCAATGTTCCAAAATTGTGCAAAAGGTGCTGGGGCAACAATTTGGCTGTCATTGGTTAAAACAGCTAAACTGGATATAT
The DNA here is from genome assembly GCA_013400475.1 of Tricholaema leucomelas. Taxonomy (NCBI): domain Eukaryota; kingdom Metazoa; phylum Chordata; class Aves; order Piciformes; family Lybiidae; genus Tricholaema lacrymosa; species Tricholaema leucomelas. The sequence continues at coordinate 168,674 of WAAF01005829.1, forward strand.
TCAAATAAGCAGACTGTCTTGTAGTCTTTGGAGACTGAAGTAGGCTTCAGTTCCAAAACCTAGACAGAAAATTTACCATTCCACTTTGCCTAAGTGATAGCAGAGGTTTTTGAGGTTTGTCTTATTTGTATGCAAGCACTTTTCTAGTGAAGAACAGATCCAGCCTCCTAAGCCTGCTGACAAACCTGTTTTTACCTTTCACAGAACCTATGTGCTGTGCCTCCCGCATGTTCTAGGATTTGTAGATGCAGGTGGAAAACTACTGCCAAATACACATCAGGAGAAAATGTGCAAGAATACACAGGCTGACTGTGAGACCTGGTGAAGGGTGCCGAGTCTCAGCATTCACTCTTAACACCTTAACTGCTACAGTTCAAAGTCTTTCTATAGGCCTGGTAGAAAAGATGTCCTTAATTTTTAGGGTTTAAATATTGTCCATGTGACTCATTTTTATGCTTCAGTGAATAACATGTGTATTTCATTCTGAAAAAAAGCATGCTTCTTCTTTTCCCATCTTATTTATAAACTTGCTTTCCTTTCCTCTCCTGTTCCCCCCACTATGAAGAGTCAAACAGGAGAAAACTGAAGACAATGACTAAAAGAATTTGGAAGTCACACTGGACTTCCCGTTTGTGGATTCTTCACAAAATAGTATTTCTCTGTTAGCTCTTTAGCAATGTCTCTTTCTCTTCCACATAAAGTAGAACATTTGCATTGATTGAAATGGCCTAATGTTTACGAATTACAGAGGCAAAGAAGACAGCAGAGGCAATAGGCAGACTTAAAAGTATGTGACATTTTCAGACATTTCACCGTTTTTCAGAGGATACCATACTTCAGAGATGTCGACGCTACTGAAAACGGAAAAGCCTTCAACATGTCTAGGTGTCTGATAGGGGAATACTTCCTGTAGCATCAGTCTTCATCAGAAAGACTTTAGTACTGACTACTTATCACAGTATTACCAAGGTTGGAAGAGACCTCATAGATCATCAAGTCCAATCTGTTACCACAGAGTTCAAGGCTAGACCATGGCACCAAGTGCCACGTCCAATCCTGCCTTGAACAGCTCCAGGGACGGCCACTCCACCACCTCCCTGGGCAGCCCATTCCAGTAGCCAATGACTCTCTCAGTGAAGAACTTTCTCCTCACCTCAAGCCTAAATTTCCCCTGGCATTGCTTGAGGCTGTGTCCTCTTGTTCTGGTGCTGGCCGCCTGAGAGAAGAGAGCAACCTCCTCCTGGCTACAATCACCCCTCAGGTAGTTGTAGACAGCAATAAAGTCTCCCCTGAGCCTCCTCTTCTCCAGGCTAAACAATCCCAGCTCCCTCAGCCTCTCCTCGTAGGGCTTGTGCTCGAGGCCTCTCACCAGCCTCGTTGCCCTTGTCTGGACACGTTCAAGCATCTCAATGTCCCTCCTGAACTGGGGGGCCCAGAACTGGACACAGTACTCAAGGTGTGGTCTAACCAGTGTAGAGTACAGGGGCAGAATGACCTCCCTGCTCCTGCTGGCCACACCATTCCTGATGCAGGCCAGGATACGTATGTACACTTATGTATGTACACTTCTTTATTACAGATGATCATAAGCAGCATTTGGTACCCTAGTTTGTATAAAAAATCCTGAGTTCTATTGAGGAAATACAGAAGGTCTCTCACATTTTTTTTAAAGGATACCATACAGAGTTAACCTCACATTTCCCTTTTGCCAATAGATCTGAGTGGACTCAGATATGCCCACAGCCTCTGAAATCCCGTGTTTTTTAGGTGAGAATGGTAGCAGAGGTACACTGGCAGAAAGGCTCCACCTGCTACCAACATGAGGTTGACATTAGAGAAGCTACTCAGGCACTGTGTGGACAAGAGGCTGGAGACTGCCTGGGTCCGGACTCCCACCTTACTGCTGTGGTTGATAGCTTAAATCAGACTTGAGAGGAAAAGCAAATACTCTCCAGTGAGAAATGAAGCATGAGAATTGTTACAAAAGCAGCAGACACTAAGCAATTTATTGGAGTTTTGACAAAATTGGGCCTATGATGGTGCATAGGATTTGATGCTGATGAGCACCTTAGTGATACATGCAGCACGATGAAAAGACCTGCTTTTAAGAGAGCACATCCTTGACTTATGTAGCACAATAGAACAGCAGTAACTAGGCCTTAAACTCAATATTTAGGCAAATTTGTTAAAAAGTTTGATATTTACAACAAAGTCAAACAAGCAGGTGATGGGTCTGTTAGTACAATTCAATTGTCTTATTATCAGTACAAAGGTAAAATATTTTTCTGTTAAGATCATCTTTATACACATCTACATATACCCTCCTGGTGAGGCAGTTTTCATTTCACCTGATTTCAGGAGCCCAGATGCGAGGGATCTCATCTGTTCTACTTGTCTAGATAGCTCCATCCAGCAGATGGCAAGGGTAATTTTAGTGGGTGATTCTTCCCAGCAGATGATGGATGGAACTAACAGCTCTCTGGAGACACTCCTCTTTCTGCTCAGGATAGTGAGTTTGGTGGGATTGAATACCTAATATCCAAATAGTTGAAGCAAAGCAAGACAAATCTCATGCTGCTTTGGATGGTTTCAGAGAACACCAAACAACTTCATCAGTTTAAGGGAAGTTTGGCTGGTGAATACAGAGGATAATCAACACCTTACTCTCACCTTTTATGGGAATCCTCACACCTCTCCTTAGCTATTCATGTGGAAATCTTTTGCTGCACAGAATCACAGAATAGTTTAGGCTGAAGAAGATCTTCAAAGGTTATCTAATCCAACCCCTCGGCCACGGCCACAGACATCCTTCACATTATATCAGGGTACTTTAAGCCTCATCCTATCTGACCTTGAACACTTCCAGGGATGGAGCACCCACAACCTGTTGCAGTGTCTCACCACCTTCACTGTAAAAACATTTCTTCTTAATGTTCAGTCTCAATCTTTAACTTTAAAATCATTGTATAGTTCAACTGTAGGGAAAGTAACTGAACACAGAATTTGGCTCAATATTTCCTTTTTTTATCTGCACTTCCTCCTTTTTTATCTGTTTTTTTTTTTTTTGTTTGTTCCAAAACCACATATTGTTTGAAGGCTGATGAATTATCCTAATCCCGAGATGTTTGCAGAACTCCTTATTACCTACAGTAAAAACCCGTGAGACTGTTGAGTAAGAGAAGTTTCTTACCTCCAGAAATATTTTCAGAATTCGTGTTCTAAAGATAGTTTCAAAATTACCATTTCTTAACTGAAGTCTTTTATTATTTGCCCTTTGGAAAAAAAATATTGCACAGGATTATTTGTAGCTAAGGAACGTCAGGGCAAACTTAAACTATTTTTCCTTTCTGTCTGTATTTTGTTACTGTACTACACTTTATGTTGTTCCTTCTATATTATTCTACCTCTACTAGCTGGCAACTGTTATTGTGCAGTAACATTTTTTCAGTAAAGAGGCATTTCTGAAAGTGGTTATTTCTGCTCAAGGCACCTCCAAATGTTTTGCTTTGTCTTAACTAAATTCCTATTTTTTTGTTCTGGTGTGCTTGACAGTGCCCCCCCCCCCCCCCCCTTTTTTTTTTTTTTGTTTGTTTTGTTTTTAATTTCAGAGTTTCTCTGAGAATTGTGAGAGCAGCAGAGCAACTACAACGCATTTGCCACTGCAGCCTTGGGACTAATCAGGTCTTTACAGATGGTAGATACAGATTTCTTTATAACAGAGACTGTAGTTTTCCAATAACCTATTTGTTACTGCATTTAAAGAGATTCTGAAATCCTATCACTAACAAGCCCAAAATCCAAAGAAAACAACAACAGCAACAAAATTAAAAGTCAAGCTTTTCCACATAAGACAGCTGCTTTCAAAATCCCTGAAATTATAAGGAAAAGATACTGAACTCTCATTCAGTTTCAAGGGCAATCAAATCACCAACAGAACTGGGACTTCAAAAAGTCAAATACCAAAAGCCCCACATGATAAACGATGCTGTTTCCATTCTGTAGACTGACTCTGATGTATAGAAAGGGTTATGAAACTTGCTCAGGATCCAATCAAAGATCCTAACGGAGATCTGCTGTCTACACAAGTGTGTTTAAGATTCTTTCACAAAACGCTTCAAGGTCTTTCACCAGTTCAACAACACACTAGACCAAACAAGGAAAAAAGGAGGCAGGAGGGAATGTGGCTCCAGTGTAAATGGAATATTAAACAGTGCTCTGAATGAATGGGAAGGATACAGTAAGCAAATATTCTTTCACTGATACTCTTGGGGAGGACACAGATTGTCTTGGGTCTGCTGACTTTCTCTTACAGGTGATTTTGTTATTCTGTTGCAGGGAGAGTTCATACACTTGTCAAACAAAATTAGTCTGACATGATGCAAAAAACTGTCCACCAAAAACTGAAAATAAGGGCTGGTTGCAAATCAAAACCATCACAGAGCTCTGGTCTATACCTAGGGTTCACTTCAAGATCCAGCTGCAAGTACTAGCAGTTCATTTTTCTGATACTAAGGTCAGAAACACATTTGTCTTTTGCCTTATTTTTCAGTTCATATTTTAACACTGGTCTTAAGTGGCCTTCTAACAACCAAATTTTGCCTGCTTTTCTCCGTCTCTCCCATAGACAAGCTTCATGGTACTAACTAACAAGTCAGACACAACATTTTGTTCACAGCAGCTGGTAAAAAAACATTCTTCTTCTGAAAACACACAAGCAGAAAAACTCAGGAATGCTGATGCAAAAATAACTTGTTTTGGCAAGTTTAAGTATTTTGTGTGTGTATAACTGCAAGGTGTTGGTAGCAAAGCTAATTTTTACTTCACCCTAAGTACTGTAGAAGAATAATGACAACAAAACACAAAACCTCCAAATATCTGTTCTTGCCAAATGGGTAAAAAAAACCCTAAACACCTTAGTAGAAGAAAAATATTTACTTTCTAGCATCTAAAGATGTTATTTGCATTGCAAATTTAGGAAATGTATTTTAGAAAATGTATTTTAGAAAACCATTGAAGTGTTATTTTAATAATTTAAAATAGGAGACAGACACAGTGCCACTAAATCCAGGTCTGTTCTTTCCTCTCCAACCAGGATGAATGAAGGACTGCTTACACCACCCTTGCAGCCTGATCTCTTTGTCGACCACCAGCCTGCTCTGTGCGTGCAAAGTTCAACACACAACTTCAAAAGCACCTCTCCCAGAACTGTAAAATCAGGAGTGAATGTTTCAGTTAGCCAAAGCATAATCTGAAGTCACGTGAAAAGGATGGATTTTCACTTTCTTGGCTATAGTAGTTATTTTGGCTATCACTTTCTGGACTCTAATTTAGAGTCCTGTGGAAAAAGACCTACCTTTGCTTTTGTAACAGCTACCCATTTGGTGGCTGTTTGCTGTCCATCACTCAAGGGCTTCTTTTTAAACAGTGTAACTATGTGAAATAGACAGCTGTCCCAGCATACAAACTGCTAACTTAAGTGTGAAGTCACACCTTGTCTTGACAAGACAGCAAAACTGTCACCCTGGCCATTTTCTCTGTTGTAAAGCAAACCAGCTGATGTTTACAAAATGCCCTCTGGCTCCTTACAGAGAAACAGCTATGACTCCACTCATAAATATTTTAAGACTTATATAAGCTCCCAGTCATCTTTTTAATACTTTTGCAGTTCAAGGACTGAACATTTGATAGTTCTATCTACAGCTGTAATAATTTAGCTGTAGTATTTTTTCTTGATTAGAAAGTGTATGTAAACTAGGCTTAGAGAGTCCTCTGAGGAGCAAGATGATCTTGAAACTCAACTTGGAAACATCTGAACCAACTGCTGTACACCTGGATTTCCTCTTAAAGCAGCATGACTATAATGAACTATTACATGCTCTACACACAGTAGCTAACAAGCCTTGCTAAGCAGCTGAAGTAATGCTGTGCTGGGCTCTGCTCATACCAACACGCCGGCCTGCCACAGTGCCAACAAAGACCTTGCAGGCGGCATAAAGGTGCCCCTGTGTTCCTAACACAATAAGAGATTTCCCTTACAACAACAGGGCTTGAAGCAGACAGAGGGCATGTATGAAAGGCAGTGAACACTAAGGCCATGGGAGGTGCTCCTGTACATCACACAGGCAGTGTCAGATTGACCAAAGGAAGGTCCGACTTGCAAAAAGGGTCTTATTTTAGAAAACCAGGGGAAAATTCATGGCTCAAAGGGAGCTCTCCTGCTGGGTAAAATATTATACTGACTACACTGCTCAAGCACTGACAGGTTACTTTTTTGAAGCTTCAGAAAGCCCCCACAGTCCTCACCTTCTAAGAATTCTAAAGCAGCTTTTTCACTTAAGTTCTCAGTAAAAAATGGGTTCAGATGGCAGAAATATGGTATAAGGATAACAAATTGCAGTAGCACTTGTTTACATCTGCCTCACTTGAGTATTCTACGCCTACATTCAGCTTGTTTAATTTGCTTTTCAACCCTGAGTCATGACTCTTGTAGCAATTTGATTGGTACTGATGTGGTAAATCACTTCTACTATATATGTCTCAGAAAAAGAAAAAGGAAAGAAGCATTTTGACAAGGATTTATTTCTTGCAGTTTACTTCCTCATCTAAAATTCCTCAGGAAACACTGCTGTATTAACTGTCATGGGAATCACGTTTTACCTCCTATTTGGTCATAGTTAAACTAAAGTACCCCCCACCCAAATTAAGTGTAGTCATGCAATTTGCATCTGTGTTTACTGAACGGTCTTTCTTACTGGCTTTGTTTCAGTCTAAGGACAATAAATTAGAGCAAGGTGCAGGGTTCCAAAATCCCACAAGCCACGCCTCATTGACAAAAACTGTTTGCCATGTGAACTTGCCTAGCAAAGCAAGAATGGCCCATATTGCTTCCAGAGCAGCAAACAACTCTGCATGGTGGTCTGAGGGTGTTTAGATATACCAGCTGGGACACCCCTGCTTCATGCTGAACATGCCAGATAAACACATTTTTTGCAGCTGAGTTTTAGGACTGGCATTCACATAACCAAGTGCGTAGGAAGTCACAATTAAAGCATCTTTTTCTGGACTTTGTCTCTTGAGTTATACTTCAGCAAATAAACTAAACAGATTAATTTTTCTAAATACACTGTACATAGTTTTCAAGGTGGTATGCAGTACACAGAGCTTTCACTAAATATGTGTGTAGCAGAGTAACACGTCACAGGGAACACTTGACTGGGGATCCTTTCTTTGCAGATTGTATTTTCACATTTTGTATGATTCCTGTGAAGCAAACTGCTGTGGAATCTAACTGGAATTAATGAGTTACAAAATCAGATCAAAAGAGTTAGACACAGATACGGAGACATCCCACTAAACTGCTGACATCTAGATGGATATTCGGTAATGGCCAAAGTGAGAATTCTGCTCCCAAACAATCAGTGATCAGGTCTGCATCTAGAACGAACAATGTTCAACTAGCTGGGGCAATGCACCGCTCCTATTTAGCACCTGATTGTGGCTGTGTTTCTAAACTTTCTTCCGCTTATAACAAACACATATTGTATTTTTCTTGCTTAAAATGTTTGGTAGGGTGCAGCACCATCAGCTCAGGCACACTCTCTGTAAATGTGGACAGTGATCAAAAAAACACCCAACTCAAACCAAAACCAAAACCAAATCCTGTTGGAGAGGACAGCTGAACGGAATGTTATTGTAAGAGGCTGGATTCACTGCACAAAACAGCTATTTCTAGTGATAAGGCATAAAGGTTAAACAACTGAGAACAAGACCGCCAGATGTAAAATGGAAAGTTTCCAATTTTAGGAGCAGTAGAGGAAGAATATGAATTAATATGCAAGGACCAAATTAGCATTATAAAAATCCTTCAAACCAAACCAATTGCCATTGAAAATAAACTCAGGAACTCTCCTCTTCTGCTCCCTGCATTCCAAGGAGGATTAAATTTAGAATAACCATGGGGAATTTTAGAGAAAAATTACACTAATATGCTGACAAAGGCTTCGAGAAAAACAGAGAGACTCTATGTGCTTCTGGCTACATTTAGTTCATATTTAGGGCTAAACTACAGCAGTTACTCTATCACCCAACAGCTCCTCTCCCATCAGAGAAGGGGAAGTGGGGAAAAGAGACTCACAGGTTGAAAACAGATTTACAGAAATAGTCAAATTAATACCTGTGTCAAGATACGTAGTTAGAGCAGCAAAAGCGCAGTAGTCACAATATCCAGAAAGTCAGTCCTCAATAGCAGGAAAGGAATGAAGAGGAGCCAAAGCAGGAAGCACTAGCAAAAGACATCCCTCCCCTCAACAAAATTCCTCCTTTTTACTGAGTGTGATGCTCATGGTATGGGATACACCTGTAGCAAACTAGAGTCAGCTGCCCTGGCTGACTCAGCACTGCTAAGGGTATGCAGTCCATGTTTGGCCTCTATCCTGGCAAAGCCAGGACACCTTCACAGACACTATTTCTGTCTTTATCATGCTAGATTTTCCCTCAGTATTTCTATTTGAAAAGGAGTAAATGTTTTGGACATATTTTTTTTGTTTTCTTCTTAGTTTCACTGTCTGTATTTCAGTGCTATCGTTGTTAGCTCTCTATATAGCAATAGATGGTCAGGCTAAGGATCTTACATCACAGTATTCTTTGGCAGATGAGTGTTATTGGTCTTACATTTTCCTGGCATGAGCTGGTAGATGTCTCACTCCAGGAAGAAAAGCTACTAAGTTAACACTAATAAGTCAAATTTCTTACATAATATGGTACAAGTTAAAAAATGAAGTCCACTGGCGTATTCCTCAAACTGAAAGGATAGCATGAATTGTTCAATCCATGACAAGGGCTATTATTGACTTTAAACTGGACTCCTGGGAAATGGGTGTAGCAGATGAAACATTAGTACTGCTAGACTGATGGTTGGCTCATTTGTGGTACAGCTTCTCTTTTGAACTTGCATTTTGGAAAGCTCCCACAGGATCTGACAGAAATAGGAGCTCCCACACACTTCCATGATCCCACCACAAAATGCAGACAGACACAGGGAAACTGTACTGAAAATAAATGTGAGACATATGCAAGGAAAACATGATAGGAGATGGTACATTTAAGCCTGAACAATCAGGAAGAGCAGTGTGTCAAATGCTATAATCACATGAACAGAATGTAGGGCTTTCAAGATACCAAATAGTGTCATGACATCTTATGGTGCTACACTTACATGATATCATAGAATCATAGAATCAACCAGGTTGGAAGAGACCTCCAAGATCATCCAGTCCAACCTAGCACCCAGTCCTATCCAGTCAACCAGACCATAGCACTAAGTGCCTCATCCAATCTTTTCTGAACACCTCCAGGGATGGCGACTCCACCACCTCCCTGGGCAGCCCATTCCAATGGCAAATCACTCTCTCTGCAAAGAACTTCCTCCTAACACCCAGCCTATAGCTTCCCCATCACAACTTGAGACTGTGTCCCCTTGTTCTATTGCTGGTTGCCTGGGAGAAAAGACAAACCCCCACCTGGCTACGACCTCCCGTCATATGCCTATGCACCTCTATGTACAGGCACCAAAATGCAAGCACAGAAAATGGAAACCAAGGGTAAATCAGTGATACTCAGATTTAGCAGAACAATTTCACCATGGATCCCTCTGATTCAGTCCCTGATCACCTAGCAATATTACTTGCAGGTTTTTACATCTGATCCTACTGCACATGAAACATTACTGTGAGATACCTGACAGTGAAGCTCTATTTTCACTCTTGCTCTTGTAACCACGATGACTATGTCAAACCCACAACCACCCTCTGTATTTTAAGAGATAGATCTTCTAAAGCGGTTTTAGTTGACCTAATATTTAGGCACATCCAAACAGAAGAAAGCAGATTTAGGAACTTTGTACATTATGTTTCAACACTACTCTCCCAAAGCTGCAATGGAAGTTAAAGAGCAAGTAACATCTCAAATGCCAAGATTTCTCACATTATGTAGGCAGCCTGAAAAACTTCACGGAAATGCAGAATGTAAATGCAAATATATTGAAAGATGAAAATAACTTATTAATAACAATTAATCTCTTACATTGTTTCTCTGCACTAAGATAAATGATACATATACATTCCACAAGTATTATCAACATGTTAATGGTTAACACTGAAGGAGAGATTAAGCAGGGGACACTGGGTTATCCCCTTCATCTTACAGGTGAAGGTATTTGCATCTGTGATACTCAGAGAAAAGTTCTTAAACCATTAAACACACTGAACAAGACCAGCTACTATTGTGCAGTCTAAAAATCATATGGAGTATTAAAAGAAATTAAAGTCTATCCCCTTATCCCCTTCAAGTTTACTAATAGCATTCATTGTACCTGAAATTGGCTGCATAAGAAAGTCATCTAGTTCACTTTCACCTCTCTCATCACTAAAGAGAGGTAAGGACCTCCTTTTTCAAAATAACTTAATGTAAGAATTTTAAACAAACTGGAAGTATTTCCCTTTTCACTCTGAACTGTTCAATACTCTCTGATTGTGGACAAGTGTCAGACTGGACATAAACCTTTTATCTAAAAGCAAAGTGGAATAAGTTTTAGCTCATGTCCCAGAAAGAACCTTACAAACTCTTTAAACACCCTTGTCAGGACAGAGAGAACCTAATTAGCACTTGAGAGAGTTTCCTAACAGCCAACTACAATCAGCAGCTCACTACTGTTTAGACGGAAGACAACTAGTGGCTTACGCAGAAGGGTTAAGAGGCAAATCAACCCGTCTATCAGGAGACAGGCACTGCTATCCAAGCATCTCTGATAAAACATGAACATACAATAGTGAAGGAAAGAAGATCAAAATGCCGTTAAGTGTGTAGATAAAAGAAATGTATGTCTATTCTGGTAAACTGTGTAAGATTAAATTACATGTGTACAGCAGAGGGAAGTTAGGAAGGGAAGCTGACAATGAGAACATGGGAATTATAAAAGGGGAGGGAAAGGAAAGAAAGCATATGAACCCCCAAACATAACTGTGGGCCCAACACACTGCAACTGCAAGATCAGATGTGGGTGAGTTGTGTTTGTTGGCCCTGACATTTTGGGAGACTTCACAACAACCTGCCCAAAGACTTGTACTGAAAAAATAAAATCAGCTAACATAGCCAAACAGGCAGATTCAGGTTACTGGAAGGCAGGAAAGTGAATGGACATGGAGCAAGCATATAGGTCTGTGGCTGTGCAACCCAGAAAATGCCTACCAAGCAGAAGATAACATACAATGGTAAAAGTGCTATGGTTGCAACAAATGCTGTCACTTCACATTGGACTTTCTCCTTCTCTTCAAAAGGTCAAAACTAAAACGTCTTTCAAAACTATGGAAATACCAAATATTTTGCAATGGTTCACACCCTCAGTGTTAATATAATAGCAGCACAGACACATAGGAACTGTAATGTAGCTGTCACTCAAACATTTAAGCTCTTCCTTGATGTAGGTCAGTATTTCCAGGCAACCAGAACACAAAAACAAAACAAGTGACCTCCATGTCTGTTATAAGAGATCTCCAGCAAAGTCTGGGTTTATGAAATGACTGGGCATGATGCAAATGTTGGCTGCTACACTGGAGAGACTGGCCTATTTGTCACGCTAGAGAAACTGTGATCAGACAAGAATAAAATTGTAATAAAACAGCAGAGGAGATGGCACATATTCCCCATCCCTAAAATGTATGTATTAGATCCAGACTGTCCCGTGACCAACATGGCCTTAGGGATTTGGACTGATCATGGCAGAGGTTTTCACCTGCAACAGTCATGAAACAGAATAAAACATTAGTCCTGTTGGTTCAAAGCTCTAGGTGGCACTTTGCAAGCTCCTCTTAGATATTCCTAGCAGTCCACAGGACAGAACACCCTTTTTAGCTGGATGGCTATCAGCTTTCTATGGACAAGCTGTGTAACTATATCCTAAAAGGAGTAAAAGAGAGAAAGTTGCTCCTCTCAGCTCACATCTTGCAGACAATGTAAGCTTTTCATTTGAACTCCTCTCATTCACACTTCCTGGACACACAGCAAAGATTAAACCAACTCATTCAGAAATACGCAGGTTACTTTCTTCAAAATGAACCTTAGGCTTGGTTTATCAAATCTTTCAGAGTCAAAGATTTATTTGTATACATATGTTTCCTCAGTTGAACTCAATATTAGGGACACTCAAGCTCCTGTTACAAGATGTCACCATCATGCCCTTTGCACATCACACCACCACAATAAGCTAGTGTCTTTCACATACTTGTGTTGTGTATGCATTTTGTGTTTGGGCCAATGTTTGTATTTGGCCCATCAGAAGCTGCTGCTGATACCTAGGCAAATTTGTCAGTAAGAGGTCAGCGTTCTGGCTTTTAGCATTGGGTTGTCACCTCGTTTTATGATTATTACCATTCATTCAAAGCCACTCTTCTTGGCTCAGTGCATACAGACTCCCTCTGCCTTGCTTCCACATCCTGGTGAAATAAGGCAATGCAGAGTGTATTGCTGCAGGATAGCAGCAGGGTTTGTGTTTCTGATGTGCATCTCTTCAAGGTACAAACACGACTGGCCACTAAAATAGTTGCATTAGTGCCAGTTCCCAAGTGAAAACACTGAGGCTGAAGGTAAGCTGTGGAAACTGGTTTGCCTTCCCAACTATGTGAAGTGAAACAAACTGTTCTGCTTTTCATGAACTTAACTGCTTTCAAAATATGTGGTTGCTAAACCCAAGCCTGCACAGCATAAATCCTGCAACCAGGACATAAGCCTGAAGCTATACATTTGACTTGCTGGCAGCATTGCCCCAACTGTGCATATACACAAAGGTTTCACATACCCAAAAGGCCAAGTGTTGCATTGGGAGAGGTACGTCTTAGACTGCTCTTGAGCAGAGCAACTACCCTGCAAATGGGGAGCACACTGGATTACACAACAAGGGAAGATCTGGCATTCAGACTTCTGCTGCTGTGACAAGCTAGGTAGCCTGTCCATCCATAACATCGTGTAAGCCTGTCTGAATAAATCTAGCCCAGTGGCAGGGACGCTCCTTCTTTCCCTTATTTTCATCTTCTTTATCAGTGCACATTAGTCAGAAGTAGGACAGAAAAAAAAGAAAAAGACAAGAAGCCTTTCAAGTCATCTTTATTGGAGTCCTCCAACAATAAACTAAGGCCTCCCAGGCACAGCTTCAGAGTACTACTCCAACAAGTATTTCTGGAGGACCAATCTCTAGCAAGAGGAGTGCCTGGCTAAGTTATGTCATGCTAGCTAATAAGCAGTTCCATAAAGCATTGCTCTATAGAGCAAATGGTTGTCAGTGCCTTCAATTCTGGTTTTCAGTTCTGCATACTAGATGATAGAAGGTGGAATATGGAATCACAGTATCAGGTAAAGCTGAAGACATGTAATTCCTTCCTCCACTACAGCTTCTTTGAAAATGTGCTCTAACAGATTCAAGTGTTTCTATCCTTTTGGCCACCTCTAGCAGTAATCAGGGCCTCAAGATAATACCGATACACAGGAGCAAGTACATTTGCACAGAAGGTGGCCACCTATACTTTCGGGCTCTGAACTGCTTAGCACAAGCTATGGTGTCTTCCCGAAGTGCAGCATATATCTGCAAAAATGGAGGGCACCACTAGGTCTTTCTATGGTGATTAACAGCATCCTCTTTGGCAATCAGCCAGAGGCATGAGAAACAGCCTGCAACTGCTCTCACAATATGCTTTAAAAATGAAAGAGCTTAGTAATAAGAGACAAACATTTTTCTTTTTCAGTAGTGAAGCTTGAACACTTAGAACACTTTTCCTACACTGAAGAGCAAATAAACTGCATATAGTTGAACAGACAGATGGCTTCTCTTGTGCACTGCAGATGCAATCTACATCTCAGCAGATTAGCACAGACATCCCTTGCTACCAGGATAAACTTTACTGCAGAGTGAAATTGCTCCCCATCAGTCTACCAGAAGAGCCTCTACTGCATCACCTTGTGAGTTTACTAACTGCCAGCTTAGCCCAATCCAAAGCGAAGGACAAAGACACAGTAAGAGGAACAGAGCCACACCTCTCTGAAACTCACGGACAGAACCTTGACTTCATAGCAGATTCAGATCACTACTTTCTGCTTTCAGCTTTCTGTGCACCAAATTCATACACAGAGGAAACTGAGTAATCCCAGGTAGTTTCCTTTTGAATCACATCTAGTCACATTCGTGCTCTGGAAAGGAAGAGACAAGCTTATTTCTTCTAATGAGAAATGTCTTACCCTGACAGCACATTTTGGGACAAGAAGCTATTCTGATCTATTTGAGTAGAAGTGGGAGATTAATTACAGTTAGACTCCCCAGAGACTGAGGTTACCAGTAAAATAAGTCACCTAAGACATTAAGTGGTTACAGGGCAAGTCGTCATGTGGCTGTTTCAGAGACCATGAATGGAATCTGTTGTGCCCTTGTGAGGATTTAGTAATGCTGCTGTATATTTTTTCTCCAAGATTGGAACTGCTTTCACTGGCTGGCTGACAGAGGGAAGGAAGAATTCAGCATATTTTAGAAACTGTATGAAATACACTGCCTAAATCAAGCTCACTTCTTTCCTCTTCAGTTTTGCAGAAAGAAATTAACATTTAATGCAAAATAGGCTGCTTTGACAGCTGCCTGAGTGCCCCATTAAACATTTTGCACACCTCCAGGGAGACAAATACCCAGTAGCAAATTCTGATTTTTCAGAAGAAGCAGTTACCACTCTGGTAAGCATGCAGAGACCATGACACTTTTTAGCAATCATCTTCAATGGACGTGGACACTGCAAGAGTTTGAAGGTAGACTTAAAAATCAAACCGCCTTGGTTTTGAACATAAGGCCTTAGAAAAACGTTAGCAGAGATTATTGCACCAACACAACACTGAGTCAGTAACAAAATGTAATTAATTCCCTGGTGGATGAGTGCCATTATTTGTTGTGATTGTAGTTATCACTATTCATCTTCTATTTACATACCACATAAATGTATACCATGTTTTGTAACAGTACACTGAAAGCAAAGCCCCTGCTGAGAAGTATTTTAACACTTCTGCTCCAGAGACAAATTTAGTTCTATTAAAGAACAGCAGCAACATCCTGGAATTACTTGGAGCAAACATTTACATGTGTGATCCACAACTTCAGACAGAGGTGGTAAGCACTGGCAGAGAGCAACCACAAAGAAAGAAAATGTCCTTCCCATCCTCCAAGTCTAAGTTAGTAGTGCATAAAAGTAACTAGCCAAACAAGAGTTCACCATTTAGACTTCGAATTTGTGATCTTCAGTCTTTATTCTTGGTAACAGAAGTAAGGAAGAGAAACAAGGAGAGAGGACTCAGATGAACACAGGTTTCCAAAGATTACACACACAAAACGCTTTTCTGCAGGCTGGGCTCTAAGGCCTTTCTGATTTCCCTCCATTTAAAGTAACCGAATGTTTTGGCTGTGATCCAGCATTTCTAATTTAAGCACTTGCATGGAATCTAAATTCCAGGTGATCTGTAAAACTGTCCTCCTAAAGTAAGAGCCTACTTTCCTTTGTATTGACAAAGGAGAGGTGCCCTTAAGTGCCTCCAGAGAAAGGCCTTATTAATCCCTCTCAGCTAAGAAACCTTCTGTCTTTGCCTTTTAAGACTTTGACTGTTCCTAAAGGCAGATCTGCAAACTTGATCACAGACACAAGCCCACAATTTTTAAGCATGTTTCATTCCTCAACATATGCTGCCAATTCAAACTCAACAGCTTCTTTCAATTTATTCAAAGAATCGGGTCTTTTCTCTTCCCAACATCTGACTCTAGAAAGCAGTTACTTTTGAGGGACTCTCTGAAATATCGAGAATTTCTACAAAACAAGCTGTCCTCTTTCTGTGAAAACAAGCTGCATCTTTCTTCAGTTTACTTTAGATTGCATCATCCTTTGCTGTTCTATCTTGTAAGTGTTGCCAACTATGAGCCACTGAGTCATTGACTCAGCAGTGGCTGTATTGAGAATGGGTCACCTCAGTCCACACCACTGGGCTGGCGGGAAGGCCTAGTCTGCACACCAGAAGAGTATTTTCTCCTGCACCAGTTCTCTGGCATGATCTGCCTGGATAGGCTGTTTCAAAAGACCTCTCAGCGGATACTGCTTGGATGCTGTTGAACTTCCTCATGGTGAGTAGGTGCTGCCTATCCTTGCTTTCTCACTGTCATTATTTGCTGCTTGTTTCTAACAGGGAATGGGTACTTCAGCAGCCAGGAAAGCAGCACATGGAGGATATATGACAGAACATAAAGAAAACAACTGGAATCTTTACCTAGACACTAACCAGTATGTAACACGAGATAGAGGGCTTTTCTTTGCTACTATGGAGCAAAAGTCCCTGCCTCAAGTTGCTGTTACGATTTACTGCTATTTGCTGGTATCTGTGAACACTGTAGTCCATATTTGAGGTGGCCCTCCCAGATGTGTGGGAGGATGGCAGGAAAGGGAGCCCATCACCGTGCAGAGGACTGCCCTGACACTCAGATACCTCCTGTCCCACAGAAGACCTTTCAGAGCTATTAAGTACTGACCATCAGGAGGAGAGTCCTAGTGGAACACATCACTTCGACTACATTAATTAAAGTGCTGTACCTACAGAAACATCTGTATCGAGGACAGCATTTACATCAAGTCTACTTCCACACCAACACAGGAAGTGGCAGAACTTGGGGGAGAGGCAGTCTGGCTTGGTCAAAAGGTGGTAAAACTGATAAAAAGGATGTGGCAAGAAAAAAACTGTCATTTTTTAACTTCCTTATGTGACATGTATACTTTGACATTTTCCAGAAACAAAGAGATTAAGGAAACAAAGTAAAAGTCACATCCAATCATTTGTGTTTCTCCTGGCATGACACCTTTCTGAGAAAACAGCTCGTCTGAACTCACACCCAGCAGCTTTCATGACCTTGATACAAATCGCTCAATCTTGGTTCTCTATAACTCAAGTTAGTTAAGAATCTTAGTTTTTATCTCCAAAAATAATCAAGTTTCTAGTCCCACCTTGTTCACAGGGGCTGGAAGATGTTCAAAAAGGTGATGTGTAAAGTTTAAAAAGGAATTTTAAAAAAGAAGAAAAAGTGAGCAGATTTAAAACACATAAGCAAATTATTTTAATCTTCTGATTTGTTTTATTTTTCAATTGTGAAGGCGGAAACAGCTCCTACCAGAGACCAAGCTTCTGCAGCAGGCTTCTAAGGATGCACTGTTCAGCCCTGCCACCAGCTAGAAAGCCAATCCTGAACAGGTGACAGGAGCCCCTGAACTTCCGCATTTGCTGCCCCACAGGGATTAGGCCAACATGCGCCTTTGATGCAAAGGCAATCTACTCCCAAATTAATCTCTGCAAGTGTCACTCAACAGTAATCTAAACTCTGCAGTAGAAGGAACAATTCTGATTTCTATTCTGGAACACCACAACCATTAAAAAGGGCAATGCACTTAGCTGTCTCTCCCAAAAAAACAGAGGTGATATTAACAGCAAACGTACAATTTTTCTCATAGTCATGTCTACTTTTTTTGGCAGCAGAGAGGGCTACAGAAAACTGCAGGAGCAAGAAGCATTCCAGAATTACTATCCCAGTATATTTTGAACAGCTTCTGAAATAGGTACTTCCTTCTTTTTAACAAGAGGTGAAAGATTATATCTAAACTGATTTTGTCTGGTAAAGGACAAGAGAACCATTCTCAGCAGCATTATTTTACTTCAGGACTAGTCTCTTACTGGCCCTCTGGCTACCCATCTCCCCCAAACACCAGAAGTGTTCAGCACTAAGGATAATTACAAGCAAAGAAGGCACGAGGCACAGCCTTAGATTAGCAATGCCTACGTGTGTGATCCGGCTAGGTTATTTCTGGTTTAGCTTGCAGAAATAAGGTCATTTTACTTGCGTTCCCCATGCATGCACATCTACTAGTGGAGGGACATCCCAGGGTGAGATTTCTTGTGTGGATAGTTTTGTGAAATAGCAAGCTGATGCTGAAACTGCAGCCTAGCCTTTCTTTTTAGCTTTTTTTTTTTCCCCACATGCCTTGCAATAGGAAAGCTGCTGTCTGCCTCAGTGCTTACGTCATCCCAGAGGACCCCTCCCAGACAGCCTGTGGAATCAGAGTCTAAGCCTCTTGGCACGTGTTTCGTTTCTGTTAGACTTAGAAGGATCAGAAACGGAACTAAAACTTGCGCTCTTGGAGAAATATGTTACTCTCAAGAAAACCTTAGCCTTTATTATGCGATGACTATCTGATACTTAGAGAAAAGCAACTCTAAAAGTCTGTAAGGCTGGATTCTGATCACGTAAATGTCGGTCCATAGGTCAGTGCAGTCTCACTTGCAGATACAAAGACTGTGCTCTAAAGGTATAGCCCAGATCATTTAAAAAATTGCACAACTCTGAACGAGATAACTGCCTTAACACACCATCCATAAGCACGAAGAAATATCAGTCGCAGGGAATGATGACACTTGAGACGGTAAGTAGAAAGCATTCACTTAAACGTTCACTGGAAAGACTGCCTCATTCTTTAAAAATGCAAACACAGATTAGGCTCACTCACGAAGTTGCACTTCATGAAACCTCACTAACCTAACTTAAATGCAGAAGTCTCCAGCCTCTATCCTTCCTTCACTCGGTGATGATTTAACAGCAGAGTACTTCCGTGAAGCCTCATATTGCCATAACCGAAGCCTGAAACTATATGCAATTGACCACTCACACTGGGAAGTGTTTGCATAGTCTTGCAAACCACACTGCTTGTGACATTTACATTCCCTTTGCCACGCACTACCCTTCCTTTAAGCCCAGAGCATATGCGCAGACCTACAAAAAAGGTTGCTTACTCATAAACCAGTGATTTACTGTGGGACCTCACGGATCACTTTCACCTTGAGGTACAGGACTGTTGGCACTCGGGCAGTTTTGAGTATAGAGATGGGAGACACCATCTCCAGGGATAAAAGGAAGTTTCTTCATGCCTGGAGTAAAAACAAAAGCCCTCCACAAAGTACTTGCTCACTTCCCTGCTTCCACACCTCCGCTCGCACAAATCCTTGTGCCTGGTGGCTGGCTGCCACTTCAGTGCTCCTCATCCCCAGCACCCACTTGCCCCACCTCACCTGCTGTACACCAGACACTCCATGTGATTGATCTCCTTGTCAGAGAGGTAACGGCTGTAATCCTCCCACAAGTCCTTGATGGCAGTGACCGCCAAGATGAAGAGCACAGGGGCTAAGGCCAGCTCTGGCTGGAAAGCATTGACGGCTGGCACAAAATTGAGGAGTGCAATAAACACAAAATAGACATTGGCCAAACGGTGGAACTGTTCAAATAGGTTCTTGGGCAGGAAGGAGAGCACAGTGTACTTGGTGGTCTTCAGACGGTTGCTGGCCAGAACCGTTCTCCTGGACTTCTCTGCCTCAGCCTCAGGTAACAGTAAGTTGGAGTGCACCAGCCGCGTTTTAGTCTCCTTCTTCTTCCTCCTCCTCCTCTTTCCCTGCCTCTCCTTTCCCTCCGGCAGCACATGGAGCGGTCCCTCTCCTGTCGTGCTCTGGGACATCGCTGCCTCCCTCCAAGCCTCCCTCGCCCGGGCAACGCGGGCAGCTCCCACCGGCAGGCACAGCCCTAAGTTATCATCCTCGGCCGCTCTCCACGGGTCTCCTTTCCTCTTCCCCTCCGCGGGGGAGGAGGGCTCTCTTGAAACCTCTCCTAACTGCTCTGCCGGGACTTCTCTCGCTTTCTCCTCCTCCTCCTGCTCGGCCGGGGAGGGGACGTGGGCAGGCGACGAGCCGAGCCCTCCTCTCGCGGGCCTCGCCCCAGCCCGCCGCGCCGGGCCAGGGTGCAGGGGATGCGCCAGCCACCGTCCAGTGTGCCATGGCGCGGCAGCTGGCTGGTTGGGGGTACACGGGCAGGGCCGACGGGGCGGGGAGGGGACCAGCGGGGCCGGAGGGGCCCGCGGGCGGGAAACGAGGGGCAGCGCTTCCGCGCACAGCCTACCAACGGCCGCTGGGCCGCCTTGCTTCCCCCGTCCTTGGGTACAGACCCAGAGGTGACGTTTTGTCGGCTACTCCTGACTTTCTGTTACACGTGGAGAGGGGAAGGAGGAGGTTTACGTGTGGAAAGAAGCGACTTCCACTCAAGCGTTCGCAGCTCTGCACCGGCCTTTATCCAGGGTCCTCCAGCTGTGGCCGGCGGGTGTCTTTACGAGTTGACTCAAGTCACAGTACTCCGTTTTATGATTGAAATCGTGTGCCATGACTCTAGCCGGCGCTGTGCTGAGAAGGTAGTCTCCTGACTCCCTGCTTCTTTGCCTGGTCCAGTGCTAGTCGAGTCGGTGGCTGACGTGGTGCTTGGGACTACCCCAAAACGCAGAAACCAAAAATGAGGTTTCTCATGGAAAGTGTTAGGCACCAGCCGCCAGCCCCACACGCATGCAGGCAGCGCTGCGCTGGAACGTGTGTTCAGTTACATGTGGAGTTTTCTGTTCCTTTGCAGCAGATCTTTCCAGTGAAGGAAGGAAAATGAATACGCCTTGCTCTGAGGCTTAAGAACTGCACGTCTGGAAACAGATGCAGTTGTGGGTGAAGACTGAAAGTGTGACAGTCTTGAAATACAGAAGAGGGAATAGTCTAGAGTCACAAATAAATGCATGCAGATGTTTAAAAAATAACATGATAAGATTACTTTTACCAGGCATGATATGAGACTTTGCCTCATCACTTTGGGCTGGAATTTGAGAGCAGACCCTTTGAATATAGAATTCCTCAGGTCGTGTAAAAGGCTGCCACAGATCGTTCCAAACTGTGGCATAGGTGCATTTTGTGGTGTGTACCTTAGTCCTGACCCTGTGATATTTCAAGGTTGGATCATACTTAGTGCAATAGCAAGGCCCTGAAACTTGTCTGGGGATTTCTCATTACTACAGAAAATAGGCATAAGATATAAATGTCTAGTCTTGATATGAAGTCAGGAGAGGACTGGGGTGTCTTTGAAAAGCACACCTGGGTCCTGCAGTGCTGTTCATTTCCTTCCAAACTGAATTCTGAATTCCTTTCTTCCTTCTGAGTTCCTTCTGGTTTCCTTCTGAATTCCTTTTGTTGCTTCCTTCCATCTGCAAGGGGAAAATGGAAAAACTGATCTGGGTTTCTTTGCTAAGTCTGCTCTTTTGTTCATAAGGAAAAAGTACAAAAATATTAACCAGTTCCTGATTTGCCTACACTTGGGATTAACTTCAAGGGTAAACTGGAATGAACAAAAATCCTTTTCTTGTCTTTCAGAAATGCCAGTATGGGACAATGAGGACACACTATCACTGCAGTATTCTGAGGAATGAAGCTTCACTCACCAGAGGGCTCCTTGCAGGCAGTTGCAGATAATCCAAAACTGCCACTTGCCCACTGTTTTGTGAGACTCTGGTTCATCTTTAACCTCTAGAACCTCAAGCATTGTTCAGGCGTCATCTTTTTTTTCCAGATGGTCCCCTAGCTTGTTTACACAATGTTTGATGATTAGAGGAACCTCAGCAGCAATCTTTAATCTCTTGTGATGTCAAAGCATAACACGTTTCAGAGCAAACTACTCATATATTTACTAGTGCCAGGTAACTCAGGAGTTGCTTCAGTATAGCATGTCTGAACAGAATGGTGGTGCAGATACCAATGGTGCAGGGTAGTGTTGAGCCTGTCCTGAGAGGGGAAGTGACCCGGTTACTGCACCACTGAGAAACAGGTGAGTCCACCGCACTTTGATGCCATATAAGGAACGTCGTGTAGCAAAGTTTTGCATTGCAGTTTCAGCAAACAGTAGCTGACTGTGAATTGAGGACTGAATATGTGGTGACATTAAACTTAATCACAGTGCTCAAGGCAAGACAAGAGAAGACAAATGCTCACATAATCCTTAAGCTGCTTGTTTAAGGAAAACTCCAGTGTATTGTCAAGATTGGAGCGCCTAAGCTAAGTATAATTGTGCTTACACTTAATGTGGGAAAACCACCTAGCTCACCGTAGAACACAATGGCGAGTTGATTTAGCATACTTTGGGACCAAGGCTATTTACAATCAGCTGGTGTTTGTGTTAAATGAAGATCTGCAAAGCTGGCCTGCAAAAGAGCTGAAGGAGGGAGGCTTACCAAGATAAGGTGGCTCTGTTTTGGCTAAAACTGATGAAGCTAGGCTAAGATAACAAAACCACCCAACTTCAGTGCAGATTTTGAGGGCCAGGGTGACCAAGCGTAGACCTTTGCCTAGTTAACTGAAATTTTAAAGTTGACACCTCTTGATATGCTGAAGAAAATTAAATATATGCTGAAAATATGTGACTTGTGTTACTCAGCTTCCCTCAAAAATTATGCTAAACATTATCCAGAAGGTAGGGATAGCCTAGGCTAGGGTATAAAACCCATGAGAGGGGCATCTCTTGGTGCATGCATGGGCACTGCGCTGTGGGTGCAGGGTGGACCAGCATCAGCATCCGCAGCTGGGAAGAAAAGATAGAGATGAGGAGGAACAAAAAACTCTTCTCCTCCTCCACCCAAGATAGGGACATCTTTCTTTGTAAGAATTGTACCTTTGCTTATCTTCTGCTGTACTTTTATGCAAAGGTTTGTGTCTCTGACTATGTTGGATGTTACCCAAGATTTATTAACCTGAGATCATTATGCAGTTAATGCCTTTATCAGCAGCAATTCTGAACCCGTTGCATCTGTCACTTTGGACAATTAAACTATTTGATTGTTTTAACTTTTGAAGCTGTGTCAGTGTAAGTCTTTACTGAGGCATTGGAATAAGAGGCAAATGTTAATTTTGCCAAGTAGTTCCAGTGAGAGTACTGGACTCTGAGGCAGGCAAACATCGAGATCTTACCTGTAGTGTGACACTTATTGGTACTGTCTGTACCTGTGACACCAGTTATTCAAAACTGTCAGTTACGAAAAAATATGACAAACGATCTGTAAGTTAGTGAGCTATATTTTAAAACCTGTTTTACTAGCATTTTGTTTTGAAGTGTTTTCAGTTCGCATTAACAGGATTTCTTCCACAAGAGAATGGTAGGAGTGAAAATTATTTAAAAAATATTAAGCATAAGAAGAAAGTTCTTCTGTAATTCCCATTTTACGTAGCTGGGTTTTAGAAATGAATACAGCAGCAGAAAGATAACAAACACTTGGGTAGGAGCTTCTGAAATCTCCTGTGCTTTTTGCTAAATTCTTAATTTCAGAACAGTGTAAAGCCTTTGTGTTTGAGTACACCAGAGCCAAGGGCCACCCTTGTAAAGCTTCGGTATCAAAAAAGAGTGCAAAATATGCAACGGCCAACAAATCAAGAGCTGAAAAATTCTTGTTCTCATATAGTTGACTGGAACTTTCTCTGTTACTAGTAGACTGGAGTCTTTATATTAATACAGGCAAGTTAGAATATCGTAAGGTAGTGAAAAAATTTCCACTGACTGTAAAAGCCTCTCAGTCACGTGAAAAGTTCAAAGTCCTGGCTATCTATATTAAAAACTGAGAACATGTAATCTATGATAAATAAAAACAAGAGCCAGTCTTATTTAAAAAAGCTTATAAAATCTAATGCTTGCTATGCTTTGCTAGCCAAAGATTTTGGGAATGTAGACACTCCGAAGAATTCAGTCTTTCCTTTCCTTAAGTAAAGCTGTGTGCATAAAGGTTTGAGAAAGCATAAATGTTTGTGTCTGAGCTCTCTCTGTCCAAGTATGTGCGGCTGCAAATAAGAGGCAGGCAGTAAATTCAGTTTTCAGCTGGTGCAAAATACACGTGCACAAGCTGTGTCCTAAGCCTTTGGATTGCCAACTGACAAGTCTGTTGCATTCATTATTAACTGCAGGACAGCTGCACCTGTTTTTTATGGTGTCTTCTGGAGAAAAGGGAATGGAAGGATGCTGGCTTTAAATCAGTCCAAAATCAGCTCTGTACTTGGTATCACCCTCCAGAAACATGAGCTAGCTGCTGAGAAGTCAAGGAGTAGATTTACTGGATAATCTGAACAAAAAATGTGGGCCCTTTACTATTTTTCAGGGTCATTGGAGCAAAGCACTAAAACTGAGGAATGCCTGAGGATTACTCTCTGCTCCAGCAAAGCGAATCCTGCCACCCATTGATGTCTCCTTCCTGTGAAGAGCTCTTCCTTCATTGTCACATGGCTGCTTCTGACCATCCTCCATCTCACTGGCCAAAACACTCTGCAATTTGCTAGGTGTCTGCCATTAACTTGGATCTGGCCTTTTACACCCAGTGTCTCCTGAGTTTCAAGCCTTTCCCAGTGTCTGACTCTCTTCAACTGTACAGATTTTCTTCAGATTATGAACTAAAGATGCAAAATGTGTTTATTGAGCTCATCTTTGATAGCCTAGACCATTAAAAGCTGAGTCTTTAGATATGACATTGCTTTGAAGGCTAGAAAGAACCAAAGGATTGTCTGACCCAAGATGCTGTATTAACTTGGCCTTTAAATGTCACACACCCCACAGCCTGGAATCATTAAGTTACGGAATCACAGAATATATCTGGCTGGTAGAGACTTCAAAGATCATCCAGTCCAACCTTCGATCCAGAACAGAAGGTTCAACATTAAACCATGTCCCTAAGTGTCAGGTCCACACACTGTTTGGAAACCTCCAGGGTCTAACCCGTCTGGATCATCTTGTAAAGCTTCCCTGCCCTCTAGCAGATTGACACAGCTACCCAGCTTGGTCATCTGCAGACTTACTGGGAGTGCACTCAGTCCTCTTATCCAGATCATTGATAAAGATTTTAAAGAGGACAGGCCCCAGTACTGAACCCTGAGGGCAACATAAGTAACTGGGTGCCATCCAGACTTAACTCCATTCACCACCACTCTTTGGGCTCAGCCATTCAGCCAGTTTTTAATGCACAGTGCTCTTATCCAAGCCTTGAGCCTTTGAGTTCCTGAAGGAGAATGCTGTGGGAGACAGTGTCAAAGGCTTTAGTAACATCCAGGTAGACAATGTCCACAGCACTTCCCTCATTGACTAGGTTGGTCACCTTATTCTAGACGAAGATCAGATTAGTCAGTCAGGAGCTGCCTTTCATAAACCCATGCTGATGGGGCTTGATTGCCTGCTTGTCTTCTAAGTGCTCTATGATGGCACAGAATCGCAGAACCTTAGAGGTTGAAAGGGACCTCCAGAGATCACCGACTCCAACCTCCCCTGCCAAGGCAGAATTCCCTAGGGTAGTTTGCTCAGGAACACATCCAGGTGGGTTTTGAAAGTCTCCAAAGAATGAGACTCCACTACCTCTCTGGGCAGCCAGTTCCAATGCTCCATCACCCTCACTGTAAAGAAGTTTCTCCTTATGTTGAGGTGAAATCTTCTTTGTTCCAGTTTGTAGCCACTGCTCCTTGTCTTATTGCTGCTGACCAGTGAAAAGAGATTGGCCCCATCCACTTGACAGCCACCCCTCAGATATTTCTACACATTTATCAGATCTCCTCTCAGTCTTCTCCAGACTAAATAAGCCCAGGTTTCTCAGTCTCTCTTTGTAGGGGAGATCCTCCAGTCCCCCAGTCATCCTTGTGGCTCTCTGCTGCCACTCAGTTTGGTTCCATAGCCAGTTTTTACTATGTGAACAGGCTGTTTGCATAGAAATTAGATCTAGGTTATTTTATTCTTCTCAGATTAACCATGTCTAATTAGATTTTCTATGGTTTGAGGTTTTGTAGGTGTATGAGTATCATAAAATGGACCAAAAATGCTTTTAGCCTGATGGTTGAGTGGAATGGTATGAAAATAACATCCATTTAGATTAAAATCTGAGAATGAAAACCTAATAGGTAATGAGAAAGGGTCCCAAATATATTACTGATAAAATAACTCATTATTTGACTTGTCAGCATTTTTGAATGCTTGGAGTTATCATTATTCCATTTTAACAGAAGATGGAGCAGGTCTAATTTTAACACATTGTCTAATTTACTAGGCCAGTTGTGTAATATTTATATGACCCTAAAATAAAGGTTTCTCATGTTGGATATTACCAGAAACATCCATCAAATGATGCTTGATTCTCATAAAGGAATACTTTTGTTTCAGATTCTTTATTTTAATGTTAACATGCTTAATATCAGGGAACCAACCACCTAGAGGCCTCAGTCAGAATCTGGGACTTTAAGAACTATAAAAATATCTGTAAAGACATGGTACTACACATCAGACAAAATCTGTTCTGCCCTTTGCAGATGAGACATATCCCATCTGTCTCTCTATAAAGGGGACAGGCATACATGTTTAGAACTAGCAGAAAGAAGGCAAGAGGGTTTCAGTGTGAACAGCCTGCTAAAACTGCCACAACCAAATGAGGAGAGATGACAGCCAAAATGACATCATTCCTCATCTTCTTCCATTCTGCAGTAGATACACACAGACGCATGCATGGATGCAGAGAGGCATATATGCATATGTACTACAAGTAGCCTCCACATTCTGCCTCGAAATTCCATTGCTTAGTTTCTCAACAGCTGGAGAGGGAAGGTTTGGGTCCCAAGGTGAGCAGGAGCCATGCCTGAAAGTGTTGCAGTATTAAGAGAGTGGGTCTTGTGCAGGGCTTGAGCAGCTCTGAAAGATGCTTTCAGTGCAACAGTAAGACATTGAGGAACAGCTTTTCCCCTCTGGAAGTCAGGTCAGTGTTAAGGGGACTTAACAAGTCTCCTACATTCTGCTTGTGTTTTGCTGAAATGTTTTTTTTCCCATCTGCTGTGCCCTTTGGGCACCCATGTCTGCATTCTGACAGCTACCTGTTGCAGGATCTCCTGCTCTACCACACCATGAGGCAGACCCAACCTGGTCTATGATTCACAGACTCTGGCAAATGGGATGCTAGAGTGGGAAGGAGGCTACAGTACTGTGGAATGCTTATCTTTGATCATTGTCTTGTTTGGAAAGAAGCCTGCCTGAAAAGCAAAGGGAGCCACATTCTTTCTCTATCACCTGCTCTATGAACCTGTTTGCATGCATGCCCTTAGTAAAAAAAAAGCCAGCTGTTCCCTGTGGAGCTGCAGAAAATGATGACAATTTGAAAATCTGTACTACTGTATAATAAAGCAGGCAAGAAACTAGTCAAGGTGTTACAAAGGCTGAATAGTAAAGAAATCACACATTCCAGTAGCTGTAGTTAGCTTATCAGCCATGACACTTGTGGAAAATACCTCTCAGCAGATACTTATTAACCAGTAATTTCCAAGGTGTGTAGAGAATAACCATACAAAGTTGTTGATCAGCATTTAGAGTTTTCAGATATGGAACTTTATTCTGATGATCTCAAATTACTGAGAAAGTGCTATCACAGTTGGTGGAGAGAGACTGGCATTTTAAGGGCACCAAGAACATCCTAAAATGAGTCAGTAGGTAAACAGGTCAGGTGAAGCTCATGCTTAAAAGCACTTAATACTTTTCGATGACTATAGAAGTCATGAGTGACTAGTGCAGAGGATGGTGGTTTTTTGGTGGTATCCAAAGCTGGAAGAGGTAAACTCTCTCTTAATGTCTTCCCAAACCAGTCCAGAGCACAGAACAACCAGCTCCCCATTGTGAAAGAAAAGGTTGAACTGTGTTTGACACACAATAGGAGATGGATGCTGGGGGAACCTCAGCCAGGTCATGATCCTGTGACCACTCAGTTGTGTCTGGCACACCTGACAGAAAATATAATACATAGTGGCAACTGTGTATTATATTTTCTGTCAGGTGTGCCAGACATAGGAAAGGTGGCTGGAACACCTCTCCTGCGAGGACAAGCAGAGAGAATTTGGGTTGTTCAATTTGGAGAAGAGAAGGTTGCAAGGAGACCTTATTGTGGCCTTCCAATATGTGAAGGGGGCCTACAAGAAAGCTGGTGAGGGACTTTTTAGGATCTTGGATAGTGATAGGACTAGAGGGAATGAATGCAAGCTAGAGGAGGGTAGATGTGGAAAGAAGTTCTTCACTGTGAGGGTGGTGAGACATAGGAAGAGGTTGCTGAGAGAGGTGGTGGAAGCACCAGCCCTTGATGTTTGCAAGGCCAGGCTGGATGTGGCTCTGGGCAGCCTGATCTGGTGTAAAGTGTCCTTGCCCATGGCAGGGGATTTGGAACTGGATAATCCTTGAGGTGCCTTCCAACCCTGTGAAATTACCTCCTTCTGCAGTGAAAAAGCAGAGTCATCTTCTTACCCACTTAAACTCCTCACTTGCAAAAATACTCTATTTTGGTATTAGAGCTTAATGTCAAAGGTGTTTGCTGTGACACATTCCTAAGCATTGCTTCAGTTTGTCAGCTAACATACTGATTTATCGGGATACTGCAGGAGAAGAAATTCAGGAAAATCTATGCAATTAACTGCAAGAGTAAAGGCAGACAAACGCTATTTATAGAAACTGCTGTTTGGGAGGACACAAAAGTTAATATCCTTACTGCAGAGCTGCCAACTTGCTGTTTTATGGCGAGTCTCACAATATTCATGACTGTTCTTAGAACTGCATATCCTTGTATAATGGGATTTTGCCACAATCTTAGCTCACTAAGGCAAAAAAATAAAAAGAAGCTTGGAAAAAGCTTGAAAGTGGGAACTCCAGAAGAGAAAATAAACAGGAGAATAGGGAAACTGATTTTGAAAGCAATTCTGTGTTTTTAAAATCTTGGTAACTTTAATCACCAATCGCTTGGCAGTGATTGTATGTATGTAGGAGCTGCCATAGCATTTGCTGTACATATGAAGACAAAACCTTGGTTTCACATTTCTTCAAAAAGAAAATACTGTCTCAGGATATTGTTCCTGAATTCCATGTCTCTTCAAATTAAGAGATACTTAATGACCTATCGTGCTAGTGTTTTGCTATATTTAGCTTTCTTAAAAGCTCCCCAAAAGGCTAATCAGAGTTGCTTGAATGAGTTTTTACAGGGATTTGTCTGAGGGGAGCTACGCCTTTACTGAAGATTTAACAAAGAAAAATTGAGGTGCTTCTGCTGTTTGGTCGTTATTCAGGATTGCTTGAAGAGAAAATCGTGTAAACCAATATTACTGTTTGGTTTCTTTGCTGGCTAGGCACTACAGTTAGATTTGCCTTTGGATTTTGTGACTCTGCAGGGTGAAAACAAGAATCCAATTCAGCTCAGATGCAGGTTACACTGAGAAAAAAAAGGTGGTTACAGGCTCATTCTGCTTCTTGGAAGACTACTACAGCTTTCATTTTGCTGCAGGTCTAGGGCAGTGCTGACTGATCATCTCCTGCCTAGACTCACTCAGAATGGCCAGGCTTAGTACAAAATGGTGTAAATGGGCTGCAAACAACAAGATCTGAAAAGAAAAAAGAAGAAAAAAACCCTCAACAGCAGGAGAATGAAAGGGTGACTTTCCTGCCTATGGGTAACTCATCTGGATGTGATTGGAAAGACAATCTGGTTCATTAAGCCTGACTGCTTGGTCTGAGATCTAATAGCCTGAAGAACTTTTGCTGAAATTAAGGCATCATTCTCTTTGGTACCTGCTGAGTTTGTGAGGAGACTTGCCATACTGCTTTTGGGGTGGTTTGCCCAGTCTGCTTTTCCTCTTGCACTGGTGGCAAGGGATACCCTAAGGTCTGGGATCCCTGACTCTGCAGCACTCATCCCTGGTAGCTGAAGCCATTCTGCTCCTTTGGCAATTCGCAGGCTTTTTGAAGTGTGTGCTTGTATTAACAGAGAAGTTATGGAGTATTTTATTAACTCACATCCCAAAAAATGCTTCAAATAAAGGAGTGGTTTGGGACCAGTCCAGGCTATCTGCAAAATAGTATAACAAAACGTAGAAAATTCTTTGTAATAGTGCAACAGAAGCTCCTGATTACTGTTTTTAATACCTATGTCCAAATTCAGTGCTGAATGTCAAGAACCAACTACAGAGTTGTTTGCTACTCCCTTAAAAATTCCAAGCACCGACTGCTAAAAGACCACATACTTTAAGAACACTGTGGGATATGTCAAACTTACTGTCTGTGTTTATATTATTTGCCACTGGCCATAAGAAATAAATCATACTTTTGGCATACTAAAGCTAATGAACTTCAGTGAAGATCTGCTTTTAATAAGAGTGTTTCTGCAATGCTAAAACATTGATGAGATCTGGTTTGGCTTCTGCTGAACTCAATTCAAGAGAACACATGAATTCCCTAGAATTTCCCTGCAGTTTACAAACCTATGAAGATTGAGAGACAGTAGATTTTTTTTTCC
The DNA here is from genome assembly GCA_013400475.1 of Tricholaema leucomelas. Taxonomy (NCBI): domain Eukaryota; kingdom Metazoa; phylum Chordata; class Aves; order Piciformes; family Lybiidae; genus Tricholaema lacrymosa; species Tricholaema leucomelas. Next base: position 198,946 of record WAAF01005829.1, read on the forward strand.
TGGTGTAATAGTGAAATTGGTATTCTGTAGGTATAGTGATTCTTATTACTGCTCCACAGACCGTTCTGTTGTGTAGCAAGCAATAGTCAGTCAAGGTTGTATAGCATTTGAGTGCATCAGATACAGCTAGGCACCAGTGGGGAGTGTATGTCACAGAAACAGCTGAAACGTTTTTTCTGGTTCTTCACTCACTGATGCAATGAATAGAAGCTAGTACATATGGAAACTGTACATTAAAATGTAAGGGGAGGCTTTTTGTAATCAATTAGCATTTCCCATGTTTGGAGAAAACAGAAAATGAGTATTGGCATTTTTCTGATCTGGATCTAATTCTCAGTTATTTCTTCCCCCTCTGTTGTCCAGATGTTGTGGATTTAAGACTGGGTGTCTTAACCATTGAGAAAAGGTCCTCCAGAAGTGCCAGAGAAGTACAAGGAAGAGGTGGACACTGAAAAGTGTGATTATTTGCTCTTTCATTCCCATCAGCCTGCACCCCTCTATAAATGAGCATTATAGGCTGTTCTGCCCCCTTTTTCTCCCTCTCTCTGTTCCCAGCATGGACCCTCATCTCCTGCAGTGCAGGGGATTACTGCCTTCTGTGGCCTTGGCAAAGCTAAGTTTTGCTGTGCGATTCAAGCCTAGTATGGGGGGGAGGAAACAGAGAGGTGTGGTTAGGGGGCATTGAGGTCTGGTGTTTGGCCTGGTTGGGAAGAAGGTTTTGGTAGGTGTTGGCCTAGTGAGATTTTGGAAAAAAATCCCAGATTGGAGAACTGGGCTGAGGCTGAGTATGAATTTGTGTATTTCGTGTTTCTGTGTATATTTGTGAATAGCATTTCCATTTAAACTTCCAGTCCTGTGTAGAGACTTTTTATTCTACTCCTTTGGAAAGGGTAAAATAGCTTCTGTCCCTCAAACCAAGTCATTAAATCTTCCAACTGGTTCCTCACGACCTTACAGCATTCTCCCAGTACACAAAGGGAGCCTACAAGAAAGCTGGAGTGGAACTATTTGCAAAGGCATGCCGCACTTGTACAAGGGACAATGGTTTTAAACTAAACAAGGATAGATTTAGATTTGACATTAGTAAGAAGTTCTTCTCTGTGAGGGTGGTGGAACACTGAAACAGGTTGCTCCATCCCTGAAGACATTCAAGGTTAGGCTTGATGGGACTCTAAGCAACCTGATCTAGTTACTGATGTTCCTGCTTACTGCAGGGGGGCTGGACTATATGACCTCTTGATGTCCCTTCCAACCCAGTGCATTCTATGATTCTGTGATCAGAATTCTCATGGTTCTGTACTGGTTTTTTGGCTTGGGAATTTGCTGCTTGTGTTTTGTCAGCAGCGTCAGTGATCCATGTTTCTTTCTTTACTCTAGTCTTCCCTGCTGGCCTTAAGCCCTATGAGGAAAGGCTGAGGGAGCTGGGATTGTTTAGCCTGGAGAAGAGGAGGCTCAGGGGTGACCTTATTGCTGTCTACAAATACCTGAAGGGTGGTTGTGGCCAGGGGGAGGTTGCTTTCTTCTCTCAGGTGGCCAGCTCCAGAATGAGAGGACAACAGGGTAATATTAGTTATCTTTAAATAAATAATATTTAAAATAAATGGTTTAAATAAGTAATACCTGGGAAACCATGAGTGTCAATGGATAGGGTATCAACAGCAGTTAGAAGATTTCTGAAGAGCAGCCAGCATAATAAATTTAAAAGTTGGAGGAGAACAGCAGTGCTAACACAATGTTTTGATCAAAATAAAACGGTTTTTGCATGTAATGAAGCACTAGATGATGATTTTTAAAGACCCATGCATTCAGTAACCACAGGCTGCCTTTCAAATTTTTAAGCTAATATATCTTCATATTGAGTTAGTTCTCTTTCAAAAAAACACCAGACACCTAACACAGCAATGAAAAACTGAGACTTCTCTTTTTAAACAAAAAATCTCCAAGTTTATATAGTTTTGGAATTAAAAGTCCATCCAGTAAACCATAGTGAATACTGTTTATTCTTAGTATCTTGACTTTCTTTCTGCTATTACTCGTTCTCTTCTTGGTTATAACATGGAAACCTCTCTACTCTTCTGCTCCCTGACCCTGCCTGATCTGATCCTCTGACTCCTGCTTCCCTAGTACAGACTATGGCCAGATGACAAACTGTTGCAAGGTATGTACATCAATCAGGAGAGTGCTGAAGTGTGATCTGCAACCAACATAGCTGTGCCAGCAGAAACCCCTATTATGGATTAAGACATATCAGCAAAAGTGCTATTTTACAGGATCACTCTTCTCCCCCCCCCCCCCCCCCCCCCCCCCCCCCCCCCCCGCCAAAACGGCTGCAGCAAGCTCCATCAGCAGAAGTGGAGTTTTCCCAGTCTAACCTGCAACTCGAATATGAACACTTTGCTGGAGTGTATCAGTACCAAGCTACTTCATACAGCACTCAGTATAAATTCAGCATTCTGCACTGCAGAGATCAACGTTAAGAATATCTTCTCCATTCACGTCATGGCCTTGGCTCTCTCTCTGCTCTCTCTCTGCCCACATCCTTACTCATGGTCCTGCTTTGTCCTGTGTCATTCCTCCCAAACATATCCAGGACCATATGTTTCATCTCACTACCATTTACACTGTGTAGTCTGAGTTTACTGTCACATTCTCCACACACTCTCTATTACCTCATGCTTGCCCTCTGAAAATTGACTTCCTGTTACCTAGATATGGGCTCTTTAGTGTCAGATCGCTCATGCAAGGCCATATAAAATGAATCTTTTTGTTCTGTAAGCCCCCCTAATGTATAGATGAAAAATAGTACATTTGGGAATTTTTTATTTGCCATCTGGTATTTGGAAGATTGGGACTCATTTTCAGGCATCTGGGACTGAATTCCTGCTTTAGTTCTTACATGAAAACTGTGATTTGAGTATCTTGGGGTTTAAGGATTATTATTTTTTTATCACTTGCTGAACAAATTAATTGAAATCCTACAATACTTCTTCATTTTGTGCTTAAAACTGAAAATCAAATAATCTCTCCCCAGCTTCCAAAGCTCAGGCTGTGTCAATAGCAAGAGTGGCAAGAGGAAGCACTTATTGCTGAGCTGCTGTTTCACTGCTGGTAGCTGTTCATACTGAAGTGATCAACAATTTAGGTAGTACCATCAGACCTGAACAGTCACCCTTAATCTTCAGTGCTAAGACTCCATTCACCACAGTGCAACTAATTTGAGAAGGAAAGGATGTTTTGTCCTCTGAAGACAGAGGGACTTCTGGTTCTGCTGTATGTACAAAGTGGCCCTAGGGGTTTACACTTGTGCTGGTGTAATGAGGGACTAACATCACTCCTGAGCAAATATCTAAGAACTGAGAGGGTAAAGGGTGTTCAGCTGTTGCCATAACACAGTGGTCACTATTTGCAGAGGCTGAGATCCTGCCATTTAGTGAGTGTGCATGAAGCTTTGAGGTTCTTCTGGAAGACTAGGGACTTAGGTGAGAGTATGTTATTTAAATATTAAGTGACTCAATTTGACTGCTAAAACAGATGGAATAACTACGCAGATAGTACAGACCTCAGTCACATTGTTTCCCCCCGACATCAAATTTCTCTATGTGTAAGGATCCCATATTCAATCCTTGGAGCAGAACACTGTGTTTGACTCTTTCATGCTTAATAACAAAGTAGGGACAAACCTTGTGCAAAAGCACTAGCATGTAGTCTCCTGGAATGCTTAATTTTTAATTCACTTTTTGGTTCCCAGTATTGTTTTAGTCTATGCCACCTACCAATCTTTCAGGCAATGTCTGGTCAATAGTTTGGAGCATAACTACCAAGTGTTTGGGGTGAGGGGGTTGGGGGGGGGGAGGGATGTGGGGGAGAGAGAGGAAGTGGAATATCAAGGATACATTTTAGCTCTTCAATTGTGAACAGTACTGTTCTAATACCCTGCAGAGGTCAGACCCTGGCCCATTTGATTTATTACATGAGCAGCCTCTGAGGCTGAAATGTCGTCCATTCATACCTGCATTTAACCCATGATTTTTATATTTCCCCTCTATATTATCTTCTCCACCTAACTGGCTTTCTTTGTCCTCACAATGAATCAAGGAAGTGATTTTTCTTACCAGTAGACAACGTTCACTGTAATTCCTATGCCCATGCAACACACAGAAAACTTCAATCATGTGTTAGCTCCCAGGAGATGCTTGCTCCTAGAAAGCTCAGGAAGCATTGTCTTTTTGTCTTATGTCTTGTTGGGCAAACCAGTTGCTGAATTTCTTTGCAGATGGAATGTGCTCTGAAGCTCACTGACCATCACATGAAAAAAAGCCATAGTTAATTTTCACATCATCAACAAATTGATGGCACAGCTAGGAACTCTCATAATCTTTCTGCTCCAGATGTTTCTCTCCACTTTCTTCTCGCTATATAAAATCCTCTCTGTTTTTATCCCCTAGTGTTTTCAATCACCTTACAGAATGCATTAGGTGGGATTTGTTGATTGCCCTGCAAATTTAGGAATTCAAAAGACCCTAAGAAGGGGCCAAAATAAAGCTTTGAGTTGGTATTTAATTAGCATTTATCAACAAACAAATTTTAGAGCAAATATTAACATGAGCTTACCAATAAAGGGAAGTGTTTGCTTAATGTCACTCTGACTCATTTTCACCTTGAGCTATTTTAGGAGTCAATGACCTGGAAAAGTGAACAAGTGAGGAGTGCTGTAGAGTCTGTGGGAAGTAAGAAAAACTGTTTGGCTAAATTCACTAATGGGACAAATTTGTGATAGAGATACCAAGCCCTGGTATCCTTGGTGTGTAGGTGAGTGAATGAGTCACTTACTGCTATCCTGACATGCCATAAGTAGGTGGCTGTACTCTGTTGTCAGAGTATGGTCCTTCAATTTTTATTCAGTGAGAGACATCACCATTTAAAAATGGATTTAATTTGGCTCGCACTTGAATACTCAGTGTCAGTTTTCATTCTTAGCAGTGAGGTGCTTAAAAACAATACACTTCATGTCTACTACCGTTTACCAGTTCCGTAGTCTCAAACTGCTTCCACTGCTTCGACACAGTTCAAGGTGTCTTAATGTGGATGGTATGGCTGCAAAAAAACTCAAAGTTAACACCAAACTTGCAATCAGAAGCTACCTTGCACCATACTGAAATATCTTTTATCACTGTCCATGCTACCTGAGACAGAAGCCATACATAGGAAAAGGCATAGGAAAAAGCAGCATGATGTGTAACACTCTTATTGCAGATGTCATTTCTTCAGAAGACTGGAAAAATATGCAGGTGCAAGAAATCTGGTATTGCAGCTATCTAAATGGGAGTTTAACTCTGGACCCCTGAAACATGTTGGTTAATTGTAAAAATCTGTCAGAGTTACAGGCACATAATACTGAAGAGAAACTTTGAAGTTTATGGTTGCCTCCAGTGAACAGCTGCAGAGCCTGCAGTCTTTTGCTAAGGGACAAATACTGCCCACTAGCAACCATGTAGCTGAGGAGACCCTTACAGAGGTATTCCAGAAGGGTTCACTAACGGAAGGTCTTCCACTACCATTATTAAAATGGAAGTATTCATCCACACTAACATATATTTTTGCTACATACTCAATTTTGTAATTTTGTGGACAGTTGGAAAAAGTTAGAGTTGAACAAAGCTCCTGAAATCTTAGGAGAAAGTCCAAGAAATGTCGGAAGTATTACCATCCAAACTGACAATTTCAAGGACCTGTATTCAAGCTGAAAGGCACTTGTTCAAAACTCATTCCTTTGAGAATCGTTGCTCTCCTATGCTCTTAGCAACCAGATCATATATCCCAAAAGCAGCACCAATTCTGCAGCCCTAGGAAGTTTCAGATTCAGAAAAAGGTTGTCTGGCTTTGGATTGACTGTTGCTTCTCTTCTTAGAGAAGGAAGAGATTGTATTAAATGTACCTTTTTCCTGTCTATTGTGTTCAATATAGAAGTTTCCTTCAGTATGCTCAGACTTACACCCATTTTTGTATCTGAGCCAGCACCAGCCTGGTCTAAGAGCTGCTTGGCCTTGATCCAAAATATGGAAGGATCTTTCCCTGTTCCCTAGATATCTGGCTCTGTGGTACTATTATCTTGGCCCCCAAGGCCTGCAAGCATGGCCACCAGCTCTGATAACAAGCAGTCTTCTTTTCTCTTCCATTTCTTCCTCACAGCTCTCTTGTTTTACCATCTACCACTTCACTCATCCTCATCAATCTAACCCAAGCAGTTTGCTTCTCCCTGAAGGCCACAGGGATATAGCCTCCTTTTCTTGGGAGGAACATCACAGTCCCTGCTTATCTTGAACTCAGTGAGTTTGTTCCCTCTCTCTTGAAGAAAGAGCCTCCAGCATCTTGTACCTGTACACTTCTTCCTAAAGCATCTAGTTAACAGTCTTCAAAATCACAGTTAAATGGTTCTGTCATTAGGAGATACCGGCTAATCTAGTTGGTGCAAGTAGTCACCACACCATTCGTACTAAGACTTATACCAGGAACAAAAATTAGTTTAAAATAACTGTCCAGAATAGAAGATGTGTGCTCTGTCCAGTTCATTTCTCCTCATTGCCTGTGTCAGTTGTGGCAAGTAGGTTTTTTTTAAAGATTTCAGTTTTAGAAAGAAATGTTTCTGTTTCTGCTAAGATGCCATTGTTTGCAGGTTTGGACATATCACTTCTGATGGTTATTTTGAGCAATATCTCTTGCATACTGCATGCTTCTTTTGCTACAAGAGAGACTGCTTGTGAATATTTTTCAAGTTATGATTGAGTTTGCTGCTAGAAATAAATCCCTGCAAATACACATTATTTTGAAAACAAATAATAGAGAGAATAAGAATTTCTAGTGAATAATTTATAGTGCATATTTGAAGTTACACTCCAGTTTTCTGTCAAAGGCTAAAAGTGTTTGGAATAGAATTAGCCAATTATGTTAGACTAGGAAGTGAAAGTGCATCTTCTCTATCTTCTTCGCATCCAGTGTTGCAGATCCCATAATAAAAATGCCTCATTTTCTGAGATTTCTTTTCCAATGTTTCCTTCTGTAGAAAAAATGCATTGGATTTGAAAAACTCAATTTAGTAGCCAGGTGAATTACATGCATACAGAATGAGTTTATAGGCTGCCTCTGTTTCACAACCAGCTTTGCAAGCTATCAGGCTGTCTCAGGGACAGCAGGATATAGCATGGCCTTCACCAAGATGATCTCTGGGTCATGGTTGAATGATTCTAGTAAAGAAAGTTTCAGAGTCTGCTTTTAACCTGTACCTGCTCTATAAGGCCAAATGGAGACTCCGCATGCCTCAGTGGAAAAAAGGTTTTGTAGAACAGTTTATTAGAGTTTTATTCCTTGTTTTTACCATGGATTACTCCCAGGATGCATATCTTTGCTCTGTCAGTGGTTATAGTCTACTCAGGAATGAGTGGTCTGCCAGCCCCACCTAGTTGTCCACTTAATCTGGTTTCTTAATTAGCCTTTAGGTGTTGCCTGGCCTGGAGACAACCCTTCGCTATGGGTGAGCATAACATGTTGCACAAGGGGTCCTTAGTCTTCTTCAATGTCTCTAGTTTGTATTCCAGTACTACATTACACTGACAAAAGAGATTAATGCAAAAACACAGTTACTGCTAGAGCACATAGCTGCTCATGGTCTTACACAGCACTCATCTGTGACATTTCTCTTATCCTTATTCCTTTGCAGTAGGTCACTTACTTCAAAGCAGAGGTGGCTGAATAGTGCATGTGAACTTCAGTGTGGAGCCTGGTCATGTAACTGAGCCCTCCACTCAACAGCGGTCTTCTTAACACATCAGGGGAGCCCTTGGTGCATTATTCTTCTAACCAGATTCCGAAAAGGAGTAGTGACAAGCGCTGTGAGTAAGGAGTGGTAACACCACAGGTAGCTATATCTGGCTGCTACATGAACTGGTACCTATGCTCTATAGCATAGTTTTTAGATGTGTTTGTGTCAGGTAGTCTGAAGGCAGCATGTGAAGCAGCAGAGCTAATTTAAGCAGCTACAACAGCAGCTTGGTTTCTGGTGCATGCAAACTGGTGGTTTGTCACCTATACACAGAGCAGGAGAGCACAGAAGCCGTCTGACCACACAGCAGAAGTCCAGAGAGAATCACAAGTTACACAGTGATCCAGAAAAACCAATACAAATACTTCAGGCAAAAAGGTTGTGTGTTTTTTCCCCTCTGCACCTCTTGCATACACATGGACTGCTGACCTCACAGTAGTACTGGTGATAATGGCATGGGCATGGTGATATATCAAATGACATGAGAACAGACAAACCTACAGCAATGATGGTCCAAACAGAGATAGGGAAAAAACATTCAGAAAGTTACTTGTGTAGAGAAGTGCCACCAGGAGATGTGCACATATGTGTCTAATCCATAGACAAGAGAGAGCAGAGCTCTGATAGATCACCCAGATCTGTTTTAATGCAAGACTATAGCTGATTTTGACTGTGGTGTGTAGGCATACAAAGGAGAATGAAATATTTAAGGCTGTCTGTAAAAGTCAGTGTAGCATGAATGACCTAATTTGGAGCAGATTTCCATAATGAGGTCTGGGAGGAAAAGCTGTTAGACAACTAATAACCACTTACAACCATGTGTTGATTTGAATTCCATTAGATTGATACAAACAGCAGAATATTGACCACAACAGTTTTAAAATAGGTCTGACAGGACGTTATTAGAATTCCTCCTTCCCTCACATCTTTTATGTCCTCTCCCAAGATACTAGAATGAAAAAAACTGCCATTCAAGGAACAAATCATTGTACTTAGGGAGCTCTCAAACTCTCATATTCTAGATCAAAGAAACAGGCGTTTGTCTTTTTTTCTACTGTGCCTGTAATTCCTCCTGCCCAAGGTAGGGAGGCTGTGTTGCAGCGCACCCTCTGCTTCTGTGAGACATCTCTACCAAAGTCAGTGGATGCTGACACAAGCTATTTTGTTATCGTTAAAGTCCATATAGCTTTGCCAGCTTGGCAGTAGTCTGCGATTTAGAATGATAAGTAGGCTGAAACGCCTTGATATTTACAGCCTCAGCACAGTAGCTATTTTCCTTTAATTACAAAATCACTATGGCTACACTAAATGCCAAATGCTTCTTGTTACCTTCCAGTTCCAGTTCACTTCAGTTAACGCCTTGACTGAAGCACCTTTCAACTTGTGCCCTTTCTTTTCCTAGCCTAAGTATTTCCTTGCCATGGTTGTCTGTAATACAGTTTGTAATGCAAAACAAATAAACCAGAATGGATACACAGTGGGCTTGAATGTAAGGGAGTGTTAGCTATATCCAAAGGATTTCCAAACAAAAAAGATCCTTTCTCTTGGCTTGGTGGCCCTCATCTACTATGAGACAGATGCTGCACAGTCTTATCAGACTGAGTTGTTGGGTTTGTGCACAGTCTTATCAGACTGAGTTGTTGGGCTTTTTAAACTTTAAAGCATGAGTGAGCGTGACATCTGAGTAGAGGGGTGGAAAGATGAAGAGGAGCCGAGCGGCTGTGTTTCTCTTGACCTTCCATGCTCTTTGAGTGGTGGATATTAAGGGTTGTAAACGTAGACTACGTGTATGGTTTCTGAAAAAAACGACACAACAAAACTACTTCCCAAAGCAACCAAACACAAAAAAAACCCCCACAACAGAAAGCAACTTCTCCAAGTCAGTGCACAGTAATTATAGCAACTATGCCAAGCTGTCATAATCCCACGGTGAGCAGGCATGGCTTCTGGCTGAAGGACCTGTGGTGAGCATTTCTGTCTCACAGCTACTTCCCTGGCTCAGAGTCCATAACTGTCTGCTGTTGTGATTGAAGCCAGGAAAAAAAAACAACTCTTTCCTGTTGGGTTTTAACATCACGTGAATCTCAGTGGCAACCCAGAACTAACCTCCTGGGCCTTTAGGGAAGGCAGGCTGACTAGATCAGAGAATGATGAGCATTCGTGTTTGCTGTAATTGTGATTTATTTCTTATGTAAAATTCACTCATCTCAATAAGGATGCATGGACTACTGTTGAACCTCCGTAAACTGTTTTGTACTCATCAATGAAATAGTTTTGGGGGCATGTTGGGGGTGTAGCTTCTCTGGAACCAGTTCAGTATTTAATTCTCGCTAATGTACAATGGGATTGTGTCTAATTTAATTTGCAAAAACTTAAAGTGCCATTTAAAGGAAACTCACATATGGTTAGATGAATGTGTAACTCAGATGCCTCTGTAATTCCTTTAGATGTCATTAATTTGATTTGCTGAATTGTTGCTTACAGACTCTAGACCAGAATAAACCTCAAAGAAAGAACCACGGTAAGTGCTTTTAGGAATCAGTTGTTTTTCTGTGCACTAGCACTGCAGAATACTTATGTCTCTTCATATCTTGTCCTCGGCCTTGAGACTTCATTAATATCATTACATAGAAATATCACAGCACTTACAAATGAAAAACAAAACAAAACCAAGAATACCCAGAGAGGTTACTGAGAATGGTTTTGTTACATAGGTATCACTGTAGTCCAGTGAGTGTCAGAATCAGTAAAAGTGAAGTCAAGAAAAATTAGGTCTCAAGGCATCATAAGTACAATAGCAAAACAGTGTACTTTCTGTAACTCACTGCGTGTGTGATCATCCAAACTGTCTTAACATCAAGCAGACAGCAGAACCCAACCCAGCCTTTTATGCAGTCAGTCAATTTTATATGTAGAACAAAGGTGCCATTTTTGCATCCCCAAATGGCACAGCTAACCTCAGCTTTGAAAACTTTGGTATTTTACTTTTTCTATTTTATTGCCTGGGAGACAATGTAGCTTTAACTTTCCCAACCTGACTGGATCCCAAACGGATTAATCTCAAATCTGACTCTTACTAATGAACTTGAACTCGGAAAACAGTCACAAAATGGGCTCAAACAGCAACAAACTCACCCTCAGGTACAGGAAACAAGCCAAACAAGCATAGAAAAAATGCTGAGGGTACACTTGGGCTATTTATAAACAGTGATACATTGAAATTACAGAAATGCTCCCCTGAGATTCTTGGCCAGTTTCTCCTCTCACAAACAAATGATGTCTGCTGTCACTGGAAAAGGTGATGTTAAAATGTATTCAATAGAGGAAAGCAGTTGGTCCTGGAGAAATGATAAACATACAGGGGACACGGCAGAGAGTCTTTACTTTGAACTATTTCTAGCTTTATCCCATGCTCTGAATGCCTATTAGAAGACATGGTGGTATGAGAAAAAAAACATGGTTAGTGGAGATTGCCAGGAGATAGCTCCAAAGGCACATTTTGGATCTGAAGTACTCATGTGGGTGCATCCCTAAGGCCCAGTGAGCATGGTCTTGCCCAGAAATTAAGTCTTTACATGGGAAGCCCAGCTGTGACACTAGTTTCCCAGGGGTTAAGACTGAGACAGATGCATTGGTTTGAAGACAAGATGTAAATAATAGGCATGAAAAGCAGCCAAAGAATGTGCGAGTGAACAGAAGACTGTAATAAAAGTAGTCTTAGCTGGAAAAGGAATAGATTACTCAGAAATAATTAAAAATGTGGGGGAGGAAGCAAAATGCAAAATAAATATTTTCCTGAACATTTAATATTTTTTTCCTCCAAAATGGGTGCCATTCTAGAAACATTCTGCAGCAAGAGATTAAATGGGAAAAGCTCCACCGACACTTGATAAACAGCTACCTGTAGTACTTTGTAGTACCTTTGTTTTCTTTCAAGAATAGGGTATCTTAGCTCAGAATTTGTGAACATAGATTATGTTGTACATTTTTCATCTGGTTTGCCCTGCACTAAGCTGTAAGCACTGGGGGAAGGAAGTCTTATCTGGTTTGCTACCCGCCTAACCATTATCAGCTGACATCAGGTAAAGAAATGAGCCTGAAAGAGTGAAGGATAGGAGCAGATGCTGGAATCCATTGAGGTCAAAGGAGTCACATGGATGAAAGGAATGAGAATTTTTCTTAAAGCTTCTTTTCAAAGAAGCTGCTCTAGCAGAAGAACAGGCAGTGAAGCATGCTTGCCTAGGGATTTGAGCCTCATGGCTGGATTCTCAGGTGTCAAAGTAGAAATGGTGATCAGAGTGTTTTGTTGTTGTTGTTGGGTTTTTTGTTTGTGTGTTTGTTTTTCTCTCTGGTAGGCTGCTGGGTCTTGCTGCATCACTGTGGTTTTGATCTTCATATCAAATTAATGGAGTGGTTCAGGAATTAGTGGATTGATGGTGGTGAGGAAAAAGGGGATACACAGGATCAAACACTCAGATACATGTTTGCAGAAGTCTTGTGTCCTTTAGAAATCAAGCTGAAGTGATAGGAACAAGCTCTGAAAAAAACATTATTTCTAGATTCTTTGTGATTTTGTCTTTGATTTTAATTCAATTGCTACAGGGTGAATGAAAAATAAAGGATAAAGAATGAAAAAGTGCAGCTGCCATGTGTCATCAAATTTGAGTGTTTTGCATTAAGTTGCTTGTGCTGGAGTTTGATAAAGAATCTGAATTTAACTGCCTGCCCTTTTTGGGGTCCTCATAGAAGTGTGAAGATGCATCTTTCAAGGATATGTTTTTAACAAAAAGAAAGACACTGCTGTCAGGGTACTAGGAAATGAAGAAGAAAATACCTGCTTGACTGAGCTGCCCTTTTCATCCAGAGCAGTTTGAGACAAACACACTAAATCAAAGCTGAGCTCCAGATGCCATGTACAGTTGGAGATGGCTTCCCGCCAACAAGTTTCCAAAGCAAACAAGGAAGAGAAAGTTTGTGTAGCATGAAGTGCAGCCACACAAGGAGGCAGTGAACAGGGTGGTTCCCTTCAGCACAGAAGGAAACGTTAAGTGCTTTAACACAACATTATTTTAGCCAGAACAGGGTCTAAAAGAATAAAAATTTCAACTTCAATCTTAAAATGTCTGAGTTTAACCACAACAGTTGTTCAAGAGTTTTTTGGCTAGATGATACAGATCTGTGTTTGTGCTGTCCTTTAAGGCACGTCTGAATGCCTTAGGGTGGTTTCTGATATTGATAACCAAGCTAGCACGGAAGTAGATCAGAACTAAACTCTTGATCAGACTGTCTGGGATCAAACAGATTCAAATGCATTTGGCAATAAATTGTGAATACCAAAATCTGCAGATACATGCAGATGGCCATACTGGATGATAAAAAAAAGAGATTAACTTCTAGTGTCCAGGCTGAATGTACAAAACCTCTGGAAACAGGGTGAATGGAAATACCCATAGGTTTAAGATGCTCTCCTTGGCTAATATAGTGAAGGAATAACAGTGTTGAAAATAAATACTTCAAAAAGAAGATTTTCTTCCGTTCAGTCTGCTTGCCCCACGTGCTTATCAACTTCAAAAGCTGTCTTTTATGAGCACCAAAAACAATTCCTCTCTTGTCATCTTCTTAGGTAATAGAGGAGCCGACCGCCCTCTTATTCTAACTGCCACAGAAGCACCTGGCTCTTGTTCATGGCTCGGAAACCTCAGTCTTTATTGTTTATAGATTTACTGCTGAGAGGTCTGGTTACAAAGAACAACAAATGAATTATATCAACTCTCCAGCAGTCCATCCTGGAAATTTCTAAATGGGACTGCGCTTTTACAGCAATGGCTGTGAAGGATTGCAGGCTGAAAATGTTGGCTTCGGTTTGCTACAGCAGACTTCTGTGTGGCAAGAAAACTTAGTACAGGATAACAATTTTATGTCTGAGACTGTGATTCATTCAGAGACCATCGTTCTGTACCCTCCTCCGCCTGGTTATCCAGTGAGCTAAAAAAAAACCAAACTACAGAAACTTAATGAGAAACAAATGTTGCCGCTGAGTTGATCTGCAATGGGATGCCAGACTGTAGAAAATGCTTCATTACTGTTTCAGTCACATTTTTTTAATGATAGATAAAAAATTCTGAGTTCTCTGGTAGTCCAGAAGTTTGGGGACATCATCACAGAACTGAGCTGTGTCTCGCATGCAGGCTTGAGCAAGAAAACATACAAGTGAAGGCAACAGCAATAGTCCCTGGGATCAGAGTGAGATCCTTCCAGTAGAAGATGCCAGCACCTTTGAACAATAGTGGAGAGGATGTGTGTTACTTACCACACATAGCAGCATTGTTCCTGCAAACCAGGTATGTATGGCTCACATATATATGTTTATCGTGACTGTGTGGGAAAAGGGGGATTCCAGTGCCAAAGCAGTGTGATTTGTTTCCTTGTGTTGGGCTTCTGTGATCCCCACAGAAGTTGGCAGGATGAATCTTGAGGATTGAAACAACTACTACATGAAACGTGGTGCCTCTTAAAGCCATGTGATAAAAGGTGTCTTCTCCAGGGTTTTGGCAGTTCTCTTGAATCCCAGCAAGAAATCAAGTGTCATTTGCTGGGAAAAATATCCAATATCATTTCAGAAGGACCTGGGAGGATTTACTGAGCTGCCCAACATGTCTCTGGAAACAAATGTCAGAGTGTTTTAAGTTGTGTTGGGCCCCAGCTTTCAATTCCCGTTCTGTCCCTCACCTTACAGAGTATCAAACCAGCAAACCTGCTCCAGATGTTTTACTTTCTTTCTTTTGTTTTGGCTAGGCTTGCCATATAGATTCTAATCCTACACATATATAGATGTATTACCAGCACTTATATAATTCTTCAGTGCTGTTCAAGAAAATTGCTTCTCAATCCAAAAGTAAGTGCATTGATTTGCCATTGTTCATGCCTGGGCATTGTTTCTTCACTTTCATAGAAATCAAAGAATGGCACACTATTATCTTTAAACTACAGATGTCACTCATGTTTTTAGCCTTCTTTTTTTTTTCCTAATGCTACAGAGTACATACAATTTTAACTTCTGCACATCGATGCCACCTGACCTTTAAAGTCTCTCTATGATTTATTTCTATAGCTCTGTCTGCTTAAAGATTGCTTTTTTGTGATGCAGCATTTTAGAGAGGGTTCTGTTACAGTTCAAGATGAACTCAGAGTGCGTCTGTGTGTGTATATATATATATATATACAAACACACACACACACACATATATATATATATGATAATATGTATATGCATGTTCATACATGTGTGCATTTAAAACAGAGCTATCAGTTTCCAAGAGTGGAAATACAACCAGAGGAGTGCAAGTGTGGATTCAGTGTATTTCTTCCAACATAATTATCTGTTTTAGTAAAAAAGCAGCTACATAACATTTTAGGAACCTATCAGGTTAAAGTATATTTCTGATTAATTTGTCATTTAAGCAGCCCTGACTCTTCACTGTGAATTGAGGATTTAATAGCAGCTCCCAGCTGAAATGAATGGTGTTTGCTTGGCTGAGCATCTTAGTCAGCTTTGAAAATTTTAAATGTGGATGTATTCCTGATGGCCTTTTGGGATCTCCAAGGAACAAAACCAACTGTCCTTGCAAGGCATCCCTGCTCAGGGGAAGGCAGACAGGTGATGGCACCTGGTAATCAAAGATGCCACAGTCATCAGTGAGCTCTACAGATACCACTTTGGGAGCTCATTCACATATATAGCCTGGAGCAGATTGCAAGTCAGTGCCATCTGTGTAATCTCAGAGATGTAAGCAAAGCTGAATCCAGCTAGATGAGAACATCTAGCTTTTCTAATACTTCACAGCCTTAACCACAATATGGGAGTTTGTGCATGTCTGTCCTTGCCAGATTGTCAACCTCAAATGACAGCTGTCCAAGCAAAGGCTTGCAGCACTGTCTGACGTACTCAGAGAATCCCAGACTTTTGCATCCACCTTCATGAGCCAATAAAAAGGCAGGAGTCCGAACCCTAGATTTCTTTCTTAAAATAAAAAAGAAATCCCAGCAGACCCATAACCTCATTGTCAGTGCACAGGCTGATGGCAGAACTGTGGAAGACAAGGGGTAAAAAAGGAGCAGATGCCATTGTTCTCCCCACCTCCATGTCCAGCTGCTCAAGGTAGCAGTCCTTGCTTTCACGTCACTCATTCAGCAGCCTCAGACTTCAGTGAACCGAATCTATCCTTACTGTCCCTGTTTGGCAGTGTGACAGCATTGCCTTTAGAAGGAAGTGATCCTGCTGGGTGAGCCATCTCAGAAGAAGCACTGGGGCCCATGCCTTGCTTCTTTCTGTGTAATTCCTTGGATGGGCAACACAAAATCTAAAGATAGCAGTCTTTCCCCTAAAGAGAGATCACCAGAATGATCTCTCTCCCAGAATAAATCTAACACATTGACATCTTGGTCTTGTATAAGGCTGTTCAGAATTATGCTTGACAGAATCTTGCTAAAAACCTTGTAATCATAGAACCATTGAGGTTGAAGGAGACCTTTGGGATCATCAAGTCCGGCTGCTCACCTAGAACTTGCAATCCCGTGACTGCTGCTAAACCACAGACAACTAGACCATGTCATAGAATCATAGAATCATAGAATGGTTTAGGTTGGAAGGGATCTCAAGGATCATCCAGCTCCAACCCCCTGACATAGGCAGGGACACCTCCCACTAGAGCAGGTTGCTCAAGGCCTCATCCAGCCTGGCCTTAAACACCTCCAGGGAGGAAGCATCCACAACCTCCCTGGGCAACCCGTTCCAGTGTCTTACCACCCTCACTGTAAAGAACTTCCTCCTAACATCCAGTCTAAATCTCCCCTCTTCCAGTTTAAACCCATTACCCCTTGTCCTGACATTACTAGACCTTGTCTAAGCCTACCTTCCTGTAGGCTTCCTTCAGATACTGGAAAGCCACTATAAGGTCTCCCTGAAGCCTTCTCTTCTTGTCCTTAAGCACCACATCTCCCTGGGCAATGCTTGATAACCCTTTCTGTGAATATCCAACCTGAAGCTCCCCTGGCACAACTTGAGGCCTTTTCCTTTTGTTCTGTCACTTGTTGCATGTGAAAACAGACCAACCCCCACCTCATTCCAACCTCCTTTGATGTAGTTGTAGAGTGATCATCCGTTTTTCGATAACAGATGGTACTGAGTCATAGAGAAGCTAGAACTTGACCTGTTCCACACTGTTAAAGCCAAAGGCAGAGCTCAGATCCTTACCTTCAAGATCCAAACTTGTGCTTTACTGACTGATGCCTCTACTGCCTCCACAAAGCTACGTACCACTTTGGGCCCTAGAAAGCTAGGATTTTTCTGATTTTTCTGCTTCCTGAAAGTAACAGCACACAGGGTCCACACTGGCCTCCTAAAACAACTCTGCAGAGTAAGCACTGTACCTGATACTACATATATTTTGATCCCGTGAATATCTGTGTTCCTTCTGTGCCTTCTTTGGATTCTGGGTGATGAAGGAGCTGTGAGAAGGAAATATACCCAGCCCACAATTGTATTTAAAAAATGTCTCTTCAAGCTTGTAGTGAGAGCATTTGGGCTAGGCAGAATTCTGAAGGCATGTCTGACGGCAAGTGTACATTGTATAATGCCACAGAGAGAACAGCAGCCAAGACAATGCCAAGTGATGCTTTGCTGACATCCTGCAAAGCTCACTGTACTCACTTTCACACACAAAAAACCTTAATTCACGTTGGCTCTGTTGTGCCTAAGGATATCTCTCTGTGCTGAACTCACATTGTGCAACATAAGTGTGTGCAGAGCTACCAGCTGCCCCTGGTACACCCGCAGCATCTCTCCACACATACATACTTACCTGCAGCTAAGTATCATTCATCACAGCCAAACTCCATGGCTTGTTCTGAGAGCGCAGGCGTAAGTCCAAGCACTGCTTATGCTTGAGTGGTTGGCTCTGTGTTAAGGACAAAGGTAGTCCTTGGAGCACATCTAGTCTTTTTTAGGAGGAGAAGAAATTCACCCTGCAGTTCACTGGGAAAAAAGCATTTCAGCTCTTTCAGAAAAGAGGGATGCAACTCCTTAAGTTGTACTAATTCTCTGGGTGAAAGGGAGTTACAGTGGTGATGCCATAAATGATGGAGGAAGGTTGTAGGTTGCACAGTAAACTTGAGTTTGTTCTGTGCTCACCCTTACTTTTGTATCATTGGTGACCCTGGGGCTTTGAGGTCTCTTAATGTTTACAACAATTTAGTTGTAAAACATTAAATAATATTTTTTTCCTTCAAATTATTATGAGCTACGACCTCTTACAAATAAGTATCTCCTTCACAGAAGGGTTTCAACAGAGAAGGATGTTTTACTCTGTTTTCATCATCACGTGCCTGTCAGGGCTGCTGAATAAAAACATCTGAGATAACTTGATGCTGAGAAAATCAGACCATGTTTCTTCTTTGTTTACACTGATGACACTGAGTTTTCATGGAGGGGCAGCAAGTTAATTTGAGAAAAACTTTGCTTTTATGGGACAATAGGTCAGGATGTCACACAACACTCTTCCTCTGCAGTCCCATGACAACAACTGGGTAAGGGGAGATAGCTCTGGTTCTCAAACAGTTAGATAGCAAGTGAGACTCCTTTTCACCCTTTGGAAGAGAAATTTCAGGCTTTTCATTTTGCCCATACTGAATATAAAGGATTGCACAAAAAGTAGTGTCCCTCTGGAAAAGGAGCTGCAGAAGCAGATGGACATCATGGTTTGCATGACCCCAGATGGCTTTAAATGTCCCGCACTCTGGGTCATGTTGTCTGTGCACATTGCTGGTTGTCAGCAGGCCACTGAGACAAATGTTTCCCTCTTCACTGAGGAAGTTCCCCAGACACAGGGCATGGGGTGTACCCCCAGCTGTGGGGTACTCCCAGTGTTGCTGGCATGCTCAAAGTGCTCCAGCTTGCACTGTAAGTGCTGGCAGCAGCTTCAGCTTTCCCTCTCAGGAGCTCAGGCCATGATATACTTGCTTAAGCCTGCTTTGGGCTGAACTTGACAGCCCTGTTAGGCTGATAGCTTTTCTTGCTGAGTGTCCTAGTTCACTTCTTAGGCTGTTGGGCATCTAACTGGTGGGACTTGGTAGGAGTGGACTTGGTGGGAGTGCTGGACCTTGTTGCCCAGAGAGCAGAGGAAGCTTGCTCCTCGATAAGAGCGTATTTTGGGCCTGATCTGTGGCTGGGGAGTCCTCCAACACATGAATAGAAAATGTAGAGTTGGCAGACCTTTGCTAGGCCTGTGCTCTGGTGAGCAAGATGGACATGGCCACCCCTGACAGGTGGCTTCCACCTATTTTGTAGAGGAATGCCTAAGCTCACTCTGAGCTTTGCATCCTAGAAGCCACAGCAGAGAGGAGATAATAAATTGCTCTGGCAGCTAGGGAAACACTAGGCAGCACTCTGCAGGAGAAAAACAGTTGTCACTATCTGGACACTTGCTGTGTTTCCTTCAGCTGTGGGATAGCCATCCTGAGAAAGGGAAATGCAAACTGGTGCAGCAATAAAGGGCAATTAGCTTTCTCTTTGGGTTTTACAGCATTGACTGTAGGCTAATTAATATGTTGTGCTGAACTCATGGGTGCATGAGAAGCAGTATAGTTGCATGCCCATTGTCTTCTTTAGCTCTTGAAGTAGGCTACAGGCAAAATTACTTTTGCAGTCTGGACAGGTATGAACTACAGTGCTGCTGCAAGCTGTTTTAGTGTCTACCCTTCCTGCTCTCTCCACTTTCACCGTCCTGTGAGGAGTATCATTGGACCTGTCCCACAACCTCATGTGTCAGAGGTACTCAAAGGGAGCTTCAACGAGCATGACAACAGGGATGTTCCCAAATTTGTGTCCACAGTCACAGACATAATTAAAACAAGGCTACTTCTAAATCAGTGAGGGATGGTAAACACCTTTGGGAGCAGGGAATCTTCCCACTAGTCTTAGACATTGATTGCAGAGGAATCCTTCTCTGGCTGTTCCTTACCTCTCTTCTCTGGTTTCAGAGGGATGCTAGCTGGCTGCTTTAGACAGGTGTGATGGTTTGGGTGTCCCCCACCCCCCACACTTTTAGAAATCACCCAGACTAGACTCAGTCGGCTCTGGAAATTTGAATGAAGCTTATATTTACAGCTGGCACAATTTACAAGCAGATATTTACAGTATATACAGTTATAGACAGAAATATACAAGGGAAAAAAAAAGGTAATACAAACACAATTCCCCTCCCAGAAACCTGAGTCCCTAGGAGGGGCTCTCAACCACCCCTCACCTTCCCCCTACCCCTCTCAACCTTACCCCAGTCCCAAGGAAGAATGGAGGTTCGGCCAAAAGGGTTAAAAAGCAAGGTGAAGCAGTCAAGCAAAGGAAGGGTGAGGTTAGAAGGCAAGATGGAGTCCAGCCAGCAGCCACGAGCTCTCCCCAGCAGGCAAAGCTCCCCAGCGAAGAGAAGAAGCAAGTGACCTAATCTTTGTTTTGCCTTTCTTCTTTTGTATACATCTCAGCAAGACTGTGAGCGAAGTAGACCTCACCATTGTTTTCATTTTACAGCCTATCATCTAGTTCTTCTCACCAAAACATGCTAGCTAGGCTCAAACTAGCACAACAGGGCAGCAACTTCTAGAAGGGTAAATTTAGATGAAACCAATTGCCTCCTGAAAGCATAAGCTCACATAGCTGTTGTCTGGTCCTTACATTTTAGAAATGTTCTCTTCCACTCTGGCTGAAGAGCACATGTCTCTCCTACTCTTTCTCAGTGGTTGCTCAAAGACTTTCCTGGCACTCAGAAATCATCCAGCTGAAGGGAGAAGGGGAGGTACAAGGCTGGCTGAAAGGAGAGGAAAGGAGCTGGTACCCAGAAGAGTGGCACAGGAAAGCAGAACAAGAGTCACCCTTCACAGAACTAACTCTTTATCCTAAGTCAGTATGCAAACACAAGGTACAGGTGTTGCCTTTAATTACAGAGACTGTGATTTGGTAGCAGTCTCCATTTGTAACTCTCAAATGGAAGCTTTTACAACCTTTTCCTGTGTTACAGCCTCGGGAAGGACCTTTCGACTTTATTCCAGGGGAATCGATTCAAAAGGCAGGCAGTTAAATCACAAACACTTTTTATATTGTAGGCTGAACAATATCAGTGCCGTATCTTGGATAAAATTACCTGCAGGTCAAAGAACAGTTCCACTAGAAATGATTCAAATTCCCCAAATCGGATGATAGAGTGACGCAATGTGAGTTGTGTCATTGTCAAGTGTTTTAGTTGAGCCTGAGCATTTATGATAATCAGCTCTATTGGGGCTCCTGCTTTTAATATTCTTTTGCAAAGCAGTGAAGGAGCTGTTTAGGTCTACAAGATACCTGATAAGAATTGCTTATATGCAGTCACAGGTGTTTTAGTTGAAAATGTGTGTGAAAAGGCTGCATATATGAAAACAAAAACAAATTGAAGAGGAGCTAGCAGCTGCCTGTATAAGGGAGGGCTTGGCTGAGCAAGTTTTGTGTTTTTGGGGAAGCTGGGTCTAGGAGCATTTCTCAGAGATGTTATTTTTCTTCTCTCTATTTTTTTTTACAGCAGGCTGGTGCAGCCTCAGCACGAACTGGTGCCTTTAGATCTTTTGGCAGTCCTCAGCTTGCCTGTGCCCTGTACTTTGCCATGGTTCATCTTACCGGCCTGAGACCTCAATTTACCAAAAGCAGAGAGCAGAAAGTGAATGTGACAGCTGAGCAGTTTCCCACATGGATGGTGCAACAAAGCTTTTAAGTAATGCTCCTCCCAGTCTTCCCTGTCCCTCACTGCTGTGCCTCTGCAGAGGTGAAGAACTGCCCTGCCTTCCTGCCCTGCATCTTTCCCCACTTCATATGCCCTGTTCAAACTACATAGATTTTATTGCATTTACCAAATAAAGCCTCTTTTTCTTTACAAAACATTTCTTTTTTTTTTTTTTTTTTAAATTAAAGGTGATGCTGCATGAAAAAGGTAACAAAAAATCTTACAGGGAAACTGGGACTCAATGTAGAGTGCAGAAGAGAAGAGCAAATCTAGTGCCAAAGATTTCTTGGTACCGGCCAAGTTCTTGCAAACCCTGACAAAATAAGCATATGCCAGCTTGCATATGGTTTGCTTTGTGAAAAGGATGAGAGCTCTGATTCTGCACATGTTCATGTATGTGAGCAACTTCTTGCATCTGTGGATTGCTGGCAAAGCTACCTACAATTGTGGAACTTTTTATGGCCAAGTTGCCTTTGTTATCTGCTGGGAAATCTTTGTACATTAGATTCTCCCTGCTGTCTCAGAAGTGGCTCAAAGCAACTTCTGCTGGCTTTCCCGCAGCTCTTCTTTGCTCCACTTTCATGTGCTGATGTACTATGATTGTGACAGGGGACAAAAGGTAAAGTTGCTTTTGGTTAAATTCCACCTCTGAGTTATAATGAGCTTGCAGACCCTTGCACAATGCAGGTACCAGCCTCAGTGGCAGGGGGAGGGCAATGCCCATCTCTGGACTGCTAGCCATGTACTTGAATCGCTGCTGGATATCCGTCCGACCAAAGTCTGTGCCTCACTCTCACTGAACCTCTCCATCCCTGCTGTCCTCAATTGTCCCTGCAGCACAGATTCCTTTTCCTCTCTGAGACACATAAGTGGCATGTAAGTGGGCATGCCACTTACATGTGCAACTTGGTGGCAGACTGAGGAAGTGACCACAGCATGACGAAGGTGATGGAGATGGCGAGAGCAGCACTCAGTACATATTGTCAAGATTTTATTGGTGTGACTAGTGTCATTTATGTGTAAAACAGGATGTCTGCAACAGGAGCAGGCCTAGGCCTCACCTATATTTTCATGAGAGCAAATGCCCTATAAGGCCTGTGGTGACAGAAATTGCCTTTGAGGCAAGATTCAGCAGCCTGTATGTCATGGAGGGGCTGTAGGCCCGAAAATAGGCTTATTTCTATTCCTCACTGTGCTTTTGCCCTGTCTGGAAATGCTCGCATACCCCAGACAGAGGTAAACACAATGAAGGCACATCGTGGGGACAATGGGCTTGGCGCCACACTGTCTGGCTGCTCAGACCCACGGGGTAGTCACATTGCATAAGCTCACGCGTTGGGCCTGTGGCTTGCTCCTGCTCTGCCCATATTTGGTGGTACCGGACCTGGGGACCTTTCCAAATGTGGTATGTCCCTGCCTGACGACAGAAGCCTATTGGACAGTGCTACGGCCGACAAACCCATCCATCTCCATACATTTCTAATAAATGAGGCAATCTAAGTAAACAAGGCACCTTCCTTTGCCTTTGGGACACCCCCTCCTTTGCCTTTGGGACATCCCCTCCTTTGCCTTCGGGACCTTCCCTCCTTTGCCTTCGGGACCTTCCTTTCGCCTTTGGCTTATGCCTGTTGCCTCCTGTTTTCGGCTTTCGCCACCCTCTCTATTCTCCACCCGTCTGACTTCTGCCTGAGGCTACTGCCTTTGTCCCATGACGACCTGCAGCGACTCAGCCTGATCTTAGCAGACAGCGCAGCCCCAGAACCCGAAGAACTGTTATCCCCACGGGGATCAACTCCGTGACTGCCTTCACCTCATTNGAGTCTGATACAACCTCAATGCCTGTTCCTGTAAAATGAACCTGTAGTGACTGGGCACAAGGGGCACAGCTCAGGTGGGATTGCTCACACCTGGCTTAGTCATAAACTAAAGCAGCATGTTAGATGAAACCCAGCCCAGCCTGTGAATGGGGATTGTGAGACACCTTGCTCCTGGCATGTCTTCCTGAAAGGGTACCAGTGTGCCACAGGGAGGGACTTGCTGCTCTTTCTTGTTTGCACTTCTTCTACTCACTTTTTGAATTGATTTTTTTGTATGTGATTTTCAAAAGGACTCTTCCAAACATCCCCGCTTAAAAACAACTGGAAGCTGCACATGTTGTTGCTACAGGCAGAGCTAGTCACTCCCAAGGTGCTAACCCAGGCTGTTCAAGTCTGGATGCAGGTCCTGTAGCTGCTTCCATCCCAGATGTTCAAAATGAGTCCTTTGCATTCTCTCCGGGTGGCTGAATTAAATTAGTGGATAATTTTATAGGTGTACTAAATCCTTATGGTAACAAGTCACGTGCAGCTTCATCTTGTAATACTTTTATAGTGAGCTTAGAGCTCCTAAAAGCAGTAATGGTATTTCCATGCCACTGTAATAACATTTCTATTCCTTGTGTCTGTTATAGGGTAGACTACTTCATATTTCTTCCTAGTTGATCTCTGGCTTTGTGTATTTCAGCAAGTTATCAGAAGGGGAAGATTGACCCAGAAACCTGTTGGCTAGGTAATAGTGTGACCTGAGCATCTGAGGATAAGCAAACAAGTATAGAGTCCTGGGACTAGGAGAAACACAGTGTCTTACCTGTGGTGAAGGATAAAGCATCTGAGAAATTGGACCTTAATTTTTATCTGATGTGAAAGAAAAAAAATGCCTCATTTGAAACACCCTTTTTCCTTCTCTGCCAACAGCTTCATTCAGGCAGCTACCCCTGTACTACCTGTCTGTTCTAATGATCAGGCACTTACAGGCTAAGTACTGCAAATGTTTACATTTTATAATTCTAATGCATCTGGAAATTTTACAGAAAAAGATATCTTAATGCTCTATCTAAGGTAGAAGTGAAGAAAATCTGAAATTAATTCTCAAACTCTAATTTTGTGTCTTGGCATAGCCCAGATTATCCATTCATCTCCAACCACATTAGGCAGAAAAATGTTTAGGTCTCCCAAGGCAGCTCAAGTCCCCACAATCTGTCTGTTCTCATGGACTTACATACATTTAACTGTTTCCACCTATATTTGTGGCAGATATACTTCTAGTTATTGCACCCCGTGTGAGTGTGTGGGTGATGTCACTCATTGATGCATAAATACCAGCTACAGTAACTGTTCTTCACTCATCAGTCATACCCCTGGCAGTCTTCAGCTGCTCCTCTCTTGTTAGGTAGAATTGGTGAAGTTCCTTCCTTTTTCTTGTATATTTTTTTTCATGACTGTGATGGTGGAAATTTTTTTTTACATCCATGGGAGAGCATGGTGAGGCTGTGTGAGACCAACTGCATAGTTGCTTGTTCAAAAACCTTAATTTGAATAGAACCATGTAGTCCTACATATTTGCCTTTGCACTAGGTTCCGTTCTGCCAAAGCGCAGGGCTCTGCACTTTGGCCACAACAACCCCAAGCAGCGCTACAGGCTGGGGACAGAGTGGCTGGAGAGCAGCCAGGAAGAGGGGGACCTGGGGGTACTGGTGGATAGTAGGCTGAAGATGAGCCAGCAGTGTGTCCAGGTGGCCAAGAGGGCCAAAGGCATCCTGGCCTGTATCAGGAACAGTGTGGCCAGTAGGACGAGGGAGGTTCTTCTTCCCCTGTACTCAGCACTGGTCAGGCCACACCTTGAGTCCTGTGTCCAGTTCTGGGCTCCTCAATTCAAGAGAGATGTTGAGGTGCTGGAACATGTCCAGAGAAGGGCAACGAAGTTGGTGAGAGGCCTGAAACACAAACCCTATGAGGAGAGGCTAAGGGAGCTGGGGTTGTTTAGCCTGGAGGAGGCTCAGGGGAGACCTCATTGTTGTTGACAACTACCTGAAGGGAGGTTGTAGCCAGGTGGGGGTTGGTCTCTTCTGCCAGGCAACCAACAACAGGACAAGGGGACACAGTCTCAAGTTGTGCCAGAGGAAGTATAGGCTGGATGTTAGGAGGAAGTTCTTCACAGAGAGAGTGATTTGGCATTGGAATGGGCTGCCCAGGGAGGTGGTGGAGTCACCGTCCCTGGGGGTGTTCAAGACAAGACTGGATGAGGCACTTAGTGCCATGGTCTAGTTGACTGGATAGGGCTGGGTGCTAGGTTGGACTGGATGATCTTGGAGGTCCCTTCCAGCCTGGTTGATTCTATGATTCTATGATCCATCCATCCATTTTATCCAAGCAACAAACACCCTCAAGCAAACACTACTGTTAAGACAGGGATATAAGCAACTCGAATGACTCATTCTTCAAAACAGAAGTGTTTTTTGCAAGAAGATGCTGTGTGCAGAGCACTTTAAAAAAATTACTTAGACAGGATGCATTCTCCCTCTTTGTCTATCAATACATTAAGTGTATAGTTAAACTTGAAACAATATGAATAGATGTTTATTTTTAAAGATACAGGGGAACCATTAGCGATGATGTGGGTGTTCTACAATGCTTTCCTGTTTGTGGCCAGTGTTAGGCATGAATACTGCTCAGAAATCTGCATATCTTTATGCCCTCTATGGCTTGATGCCAAAGCATCAGCATTTCTAGAAATCTGAAAGAACAACTAAGTCTTGAGAGAGGCTTGCTTCATATGTGCTTACCTTGCTTAGAGAATTAGATGGGTTATTTGTTTCAAACAATGAGGGCCAAATCTTCCCACTGCAACTCACTGCTTCAGTGAGAGTCTAGCCTGGGGAAAGGCTTCTGAGTTTTCCTAGTCAGAAGGAAGTTACTCCTTTTATTGGATCAGAAGAGCATGCAATTCTGTGTGCAGCAATTAAATATTCCCCTCACTGCACATGAGACAAACCATCACTTTAGGTTAGTTCTCTTGTAGCTTTTTTCTCCCTTTGCCATTAGAGTAACTCAACCTTATCCCTGCCTGAGAATCCTTACTTGCTCTATGCCAAAGGAGCAGATATGTGTGTACTTACTGAATATGTGTCATATGCTACCCTGCCACAGAGCATTAGTGAGTAATGCTTTTACACAAACTGCAGGCCTCCTTTTGCTATCAAGAGGCAAAACGTCTGTATGTAGGAGGAGGAAAAAGATGTATGAATTACGAGAAATTTGTGTCTCTGAGCTGTGGTTTTGCAGCTGTCAGAATACGTGTAATGTTTGCAGCCTGTTATTGCCATACACAAAGTGGTTCCATAGCCTGAGGAAGAACAGATTTGAGCTGCAGAAAAGGTACCCACATTGGTTTTCATGCCCTTTCTACACCAGCACCGTGCTTCAGAAAGCACAGACATTTCACAGAATGTGTAGAAGAGGATGCACACAGCTTCCTAGCAAGTTATGGAAGCAAAATGAACAGTGCTAGTCAAACTAACTTGACCCAAAATAATGGCTGGATATATCGCTCTCTTTTTTGACATCTTTCCAAAGGAGACTGGACACCAGTCCATTGGTCTGGTTGTGGATCCTGATAAAAATCTGTTTTCCTCTTGTCTGACATGCACACGAGAGTGAGATTGGAAGGAAGGGGGTACATCAGTTTCAAAACACAGTTACTTTTTTTGTCCAGCACCTCTCCTCTCTAAAAAAGATGGTCATTACTAAGTGTCTTGAAACATTTGGGGGTAATCATAGAATTATAGAATGGCTTAGGTTGGAAGTGACCTCAAGGATCATCCATCTCCAACCCCCTGCCATAGGCAGGGACACCTCCCACTAGAGCAGGTTGCTCAAGGCCTCATCCAGCCTGGCTTTAAACACCTCCAGGGAGGAAGCATCCACAACCTCCCTGGGCAACCTGTTCCAGTGTCTTACCACCCTCACTGTAACAGAATCTCATTAGCTCTTCACTTGCTAATGCTCTTGCATGTAAGGTCCTTGTGAACTGACATTTCTTGCTTTCTGTTTTGTCACCATATATGAATCCTGCATTTTAGATTTCACAATCGTAGTTCCCATTGTGGCAGTTACGAACTAAAGATCATTTCATCAGTGATTGAGACTTGAAAATAATCTTCCTGTTAGGAGGAAGTAGTTTCGCTACTTTTCCCATTTTGAGGCAGAGGTTAAATCTGGAATAGATGGTAAACCATAGGAAGTCTTGTTCAAACCAGTGGGCATCTTCTGCACAGGAGAAAGAAGAAACCCTATGGAAGCATAACTGCTGTAATTCAGTAAGTGCTAACCTTACATTGCGTTGACAGTCCCTTACCACTGGAGGGTCAAAGAATCAATTGCTGCCAAGAGTTGTTGACAATTTAAGCTAATGAATAAATTTAAGGTCATGATCCCTTCAACTGCACTACTTGGAGAGTGAATTTTACTGAATGCATAATTTTCTCAGCTTCACTGAAGAAGCGACATAGAAATTGGATTGCCATCTATCATCAGAATAGAAACACAGGATACATGAAACCGCAATCCTTGATGTCAAAGAGACCTAGAAAGTTTCACCCCAGCCTCTCAGTACATTTCTGGTAAAAGAAAATGTCAAACAGAAGAGTAAGTAATGATGGTACCAGCCTTAAAAATAGTTCTTTCCAAGTACTGAGATTTCATTTTAGTAGTGTATCTGACCCAAAATTTGTCCTGTCTACACACAAAAAATCCTGTGTTGAATCAAATTATGCTCCAATTGGACATGTGGCATTCTGAGTGAGACTTAGTAGCATGCATGTTCTCAACTGTCCTAGATTGTTGTACTTAGATGTAATGAAACCATATTGTAAAGCAGTTGTGTACCACCTGTGGTCAAGGTACCTCTGTGAACCTGTAAACTTCATCTTAGAGGATATCACAGTATCACCAAGGTTGGAAGAGACCTCATAGATCATCAAGTCCAACCCATTACCACAGTGCTCAAGGCTAGACCATGGCACCAAGTGCCACGTCCAATCCTGCCTTGAACAGCTCCAGGGACAGCGACTCCACCACCTCCCTGGGCAGCCCATTCCAGCAGCCAATGACTCTCTCAGTGAAGAACTTTCTCCTCATCTCAAGCCTAAATTTCCCCTGGCATAACTTGAGGCTGTCTCCTCTTGTTCTGGTGCTGGCTGCCTGAGAGAAGAGAGCAACCTCCTCCTGGCTACAACCACCCCTCAGGTAGTTGTAGACAGCAATAAGGTCTCCCCTGAGCCTCCTCTTCTCCAGGCTAAACAATCCCAGCTCTCTCAGCCTCTCCTCGTAGGCCTTGTGCTCGAGGCCTCTCACCAGCCTCGTTGCCCTTGTCTGGACATGTTCAAGCATCTCAATGTCCTTCTTAAACTGGGGGGCCCAGAACTGGACACAGTACTCAAGGTGTGGCCTAATCAGTGCAGAGTACAGGGGCAGAATGACCTCCCTGCTCCTGCTGGCCACACCATTCCTGATGCAGGCCAGGACACTATTGGCCCTCCTGGCCACCTGGGCACACTGCTGGCTATGTTAAAACACTGCTGGGTATGTTAAAGCAGTCTACTGCCAGTGTGCTTCTATTAGATTTGTAAGACTGAAAACTCCCACCTGAAGACATTAAAGTGTCCCCAAATCAAATTTGAAAACTTTCATTACAAGGAAATGACCATCTTTATGCCCTTATACTCTCCCAAGTCATCTTTAGTAGCTGCCCTAGCAACTTCACACACTCCTTATTTTCTTCAGCCTAGAACAGTGTGAACTCATACCGAGAGTATAGTGCACACATTTCATGTCAGTATCACAGTAAGATGCAGGAAAAAAACCCTGTCAGTGCAAAAGTGAATGCCACATGGAGGCAAGGAATCCAGGTAAATCAAACCTGGTTTTTTCCCCTAAAGTCTTGAAATCTACCAAATTGCATGTATGCAATAATGATAAAATCAAATGCTTACTTTCTTCTCAATATGTCTGTCTGTTAGCATACAGACTACAGAAGTTGCTTTTGGTTCTCCAATGGCATAATTGCTAGTGCTCTTCACATTCCTTTATATTAACTGGCTGAAATCCAGGTATCTGTGGCCTTCTAATGAGGTCTCTATGTATTTTATTGTAGCCTATAATGCTTTTATTTTAACAAATCCTTTCAAACTGATTTCTGCAGATGTTTGCTTTTTTTTTCCCTTGCAGAGTGTATGTTTCCTTGTTTTTCTGGGACACCGTATTCCACCTGCATAATAATTGCTCAGAATTACTAGGCAGTTGCAGTGCCTAGATTCAGAGGCCACTCACTTCTGGGGTGGGGATGCCTCCAGTTTTATATATGCATATATACATATATTTTTATGTATGCATATTTCAACAGTGTGAAGATGGGGTTTGATGATACGTAATAAACTCAAATGTATCCAGCAATGCCTTGAGTACACTATATGATGTTACTTGTATATAAACTTGTCTGTTTCAGATGTCCTTGAAGCATTTTGACAGATAACTTTTTGTCAGTAGATTTTATACTGGATTAGCATTGCTTGTCCAGATCCAAACATCCATGCAACAGCTTTTTCCCATTTCTTCTTGCTTCAGCTCATTGCCACCCAGGATCACACACTGTAGTTCTTGTAGGTTTTGAGCCTTGTGCTTTCGCTTTCTTTTTGCTGTTTGCATTCACTGGGCTTTTGTCAGCTACAGCTGTCTGCACTGAACCTTGCTCTGCAGCTGATGTCTGTCATGTGCCTTTTCCTTGGTTGCCTTTCTGTGAATGTGACCTCCTGTCTCATATTAGACTTCTGCACCACTGAAAGACTGGATTTTCTAAAGACCCTAGGGCAACAGCTCCTTATTGCCAATATGTGCCATCCCACATTGTGTTTACAACATTCTTGTCTTCCTGATTTGGTCTTGGCCAATGGAGTCTAGACAGATAGAGATAAAAGTATTAGTAGAAGTCCTGCCAGGGGTCTGGGCAGGAAGGTTATTTTGCAGAAAGATGTCTCTTTCTGAAGCCTCATTGCAGAGGTGCCTCATCAGAGGTACTGTGGTTATGGCACAGGGCAGAGGTTGTCAATGAACAATCTGGCATTGCGGCAGGGAGAGCTTCCCTATACTAGAGCACAGAACAGAAACAGAGCCAGTCCACCTGATCTCCCAAAAAGGGGAAATACAAGGATAAAGACCAGAATCTTGAGCGAAAGCCCTTTGGGAGAATAGCTGGATGTTTCAGTTCCCAGGTATCCACAGGAAGGTCCTAGAACTGAGGACAGAGCCAACAGCCCAGCCAAGAGGCTCGTTTTCCATGTTTTCTCCACTCTCTTGAGTATTTTGTTTCAAGTGGTGTAGCATAGCAACCTATGTTGCTTCTTCAGCAGCTGCTATCTACACAGCTTCTGATCTCTGTTCAGACCAAAACAGTTCTCACAATGCCTCAAAATATGTACACCTGTATCTCCTTAAGTGTCTAGAGAGTTTGCATTGACCCATTCCTCAATTTGGAAGAATTTGCCTGGCCCTCTAGCTGCCCTGGTGAAACTACACCTGGAATACTGTGTCCAGTTTTGGGCTCCCCAGTTCAAGAGAGACAGGGACCCATTGGAGGGAGTCCAATGGGAAGCCATGAGGATGGCTGGGAGACTTGAACATCTCCCCTATGGAGAGAGACTGAAAGACCTGGGGCTGTTTAGTCTGGAGAAGAGACGACTGAGAGGAGATCTCATCAGTGTCTATAAATATCTGAGGAGTGGGTGTCAAGTGGATGAGGCCAATCTCTTTTTGGTGATCTGCAGCAGTGTCGTGGAGGGCCCATAGGCCCGAAATCAGACCTGCATATGCCTTGCTCTGCCTGGACATGTTTTTCCTGCTTTTAGTCAGGGGTGAGCACATGGCCAGCACAGAGGGGCACAACGGGCCTGGAGCCACGTGGNTATATATTTTTATAAATATTCTCTCGCATTAGTTAATTTCTCCCCTTCGCCACACACGGGCGATAAGGGCAGATTTCTCTCCTCCGCCACAAGCAGTAAGACAAGGGGCAATGGGTACAAATTTGAACACCTCAACATGAGGAGAAACTTCTTTACAGTGAGAGTGATGGAGCACTAGAACACACCCAGAGAGGTTGTGGAATCTCCTCCTCCGAAGACTTTCAAAAACCATCCTGGGTGCATTCCTATGCGGACTACCCTTGGTGATCCTGCTTTGGCAGGGGGGTTGGACTCAGTGATCTCCAGAGGTCATTTCCAGCCTCTAATGTTCTCTAATTCTGTGAGATGGACGGGCTTCCCTGCAAAGGAGTCCCTCTGTACAGATGTTGAGAGCCTTGCTTCCAGGAGACCCAGTCTGGAGACCGGCTCTACCTGTGCTGGGAACCAGACTGCTCCAAAGCATTGAGGCAGCTGGTTCTTCTTGCATGCAACTGGGCAATGAATCAAAGGTATAGTGCAGTGAGACTGCTGCAGAAAGACAGCTGCCCACAAAGCTAGCACAGACAGCAGAGAGATGCTAATGGTAACCATCCTTAAATAGCCCAGGGGAGGAGCAGCTGGGGGGAGGATGGTGACTGCTTCTTTTTGCTTGAGGAGAATAGAAACCTGTGGTTGAAAGTAGATGTCAAGGCCCAGGTGTGCACCTCATTCTGGAGGCTGCCTACTTTGCAGTGGCCCAGCAATAATTTTACTAGCAGAAGAAGGACCTGCTGTTTGGCAATAAGGAGCATGTTCTGGGTAAATGTTATTCACAGGTTGGAGGAAATGTTTCTCTTCTTGCTGTTGTGTGCCATATTTGTGAAATGAGATGAGCATTGGAAGATACTTCAGGTGGTGGAGGCGTAACACTGTGCGTAGGAATGTCATCCCCTGCCTCTTTAGTGCCTGATATCCCTCCTACCTTTAAATATATCTTTTTCCTATGTTTACACTTTGTTTTCATTACATCCTTGTAATCTCTGTATGTACTCAAACAGTATTGAGACACTTATTTCTGAGAACCAGATATCGTGGAATGCAGAAACCCTGGAACGAAGGTGCATCTAAAACACATCAAGAGCACATCAAGAAATACAGGGTATGCAGAAAGACTGTTGTAGCTTCCTTCTCATTTCTGCACAGTTCAGAGTTATAACCAGCAGCCCCAATGACTGTCCCATGAAGTAATTAGCCAGGTCTTCCCCAAATCTTAATGGTGCATGCAGGTACAGAGACAGCTGCACCATCTGTCAAAGTTCCACCAGTTGTCTTCCCTTCCTGGTGTCACAGAATCACAGAGCTGTCAGGGTTGGAAGTGACCTCATAGATCTTCCAGTTCCAACCTCACTGCCATGGGCAGGGACACCTCACACTAGATCAGGTTGCCCAGAGCCATATTCAGCCTGGCCTTAAAAACCTCCAGGGATGGGGCTTCCACCACCTCCTTGGGCAATCTGTTCCAGTGTCTCACCACCCTCATGATGAAGAACTTCCTACCATCCAATCTGAATCTACCCACTTCTAGTTTTGCTCCATTCCCCCTAGTCCTATAATTACCTGACATCCTAAAAAATCCCTCACCAGCTTTCTTGTAGGCCCCCTTCAGATACTTGAAGGCCACAATAAGGTCTCCTTGGAGCCTTCTCCTCTCAAGAGGAGGACCTATCCTCATGGAAGAGGTGCTCCAGCCTTCTGATCATCCTCATGGCCCTTCTCTGGACATGTTCCAGCTTGTCCATATCCTTCTTATAATAGCAGCTCCAGCACTGGATGCAGTAGTCAAGGGGAGGTCTCACCAAAGTGGAGTGGAGGGGAAGAATTCCCTCCCTCAGCCTGCTGGCCACACTTCTCTTGATGCAACCCAGGATATGATTGGCATTCTGGGCTGCAAATGCACACTGACAGCTCATGTTGAGCTTCTTGTCTTTCTTCAGGGCTGCTCTCAAGCCAGTCATTGCCCAGCATGTATCAGTGCTTGGGATTGCCCCAAACCAGATGTAGGACTACTGTTCAAAACTATTGTTCAGGTGAGGGGATCCAGGTAAGACACTTGGGATTATGTTTCTGTCTGATGCTCCACCTTGTCTGATGATCAAGTACACAGACAGAATCACACAAACACACTACAAAAACCATTGTATCTAAAGAGGTCTGGCAGCGTATGAGGTTGCAGGAAAGCAGGCTAGATGCAGTGTGGGACAGTAAGTGGCACAGCTCTGAGTCATAGTAGCATAAAATGACAAGGTGGCATGATCTCCCTAATTTGTCAGTGACCTTTTGCAGACCACTCACATCACTGCAGCTTGAGCCAGCTCTTCTGAGGGATCCTGTAACATACAGCTCTGGCACTAGAGCTGATGTGCCCTGAGTCATGGCACTTGCAGAATTAGATTTGCAATTGATGACAGTTTGTGTGTGTGGAATGGCATGCAAGTTTTCTGGGCAGAAATTCTCTAAATAGAGAATTCTGAATGTCTACATATCTGAATATGACACAGCTCACCTGTGTCCTCAGCCTCGGAGGTATTTTCTTCTCTTTCTTGATCCCAAGTTTTAGCTTTCAGTCAAGCTCAAATTAAATATCAAGCAAAAGCCTCTGTTACTCACCATTGCTTGCAACTATGTCAGGTGTTACATGAGGAACATCTGCTGCTTCTCTGTTTCTTGAGGTGGACGTGGGTCACCACCTAGACAGGTCTGTAGCTAAAGGGACAGCAGGACCCTGCTTGAGCTCTTCTATAATAGGACTGCCCAGTTACAGGCACAAGTAACCACCTGTGGCCATAACAGTCATACAGAAAGGACGGGCAACTAGTTTCTTGTTATTCATCTCCGTATTCCCTTCCTGTGCTATTTACCATCTGATTTCTCTACCTTTGTTCTGTTATGTTTTTCTTTCGTTTCCCTGCTGAGTGTAGATTATGTACCATTTGGACAAGACATCTTTATCTCTATACAGGTGATCTATCATTTATTCCACACCATTCAAAACTTTGTTGAGTAGGCCATAAAGGTTTGTTTTTCCTGTAAGCACTGAAGTTAACAAATATTGGAATGAATAGACAAATGAATGTCTGGGATACATTACCATCACTGTCCTCACCTTTCCACGTTAATTTCTTGCTCTGTCTTCCTCATGTCCTCATTAAGCCCTTATTTCTGCAACTATAGTAGTGAAGGGGAAAAAAAGATTCTGAGACCCGTTTATTCTTCTCAGAAAGAGAGGAGAAAGGAGACTTATTACAAAAAAAAACATCTTGTCTGCGTCACTAAAAGATAAACAGAAGCTTTGCTCTCCATCACTTCTCTTTTGAGATCTGATTATTCTCTTAGCAGTTTTTCTTTCAAATGGAGTTGTATTACTAAATGGATGATTGAGGCAATGGCTTACAGCTGGATTATAGCACAAAGATGTTCTTGATTATGCACATTACCTGAGGTGGAAGGCAAATACAAGGTCCAACATCACCTAGCAACAAAATATGTTCATACCTGATGTAGTCACAGAAGCACAGAATCACAGAAAACATCCATTTGGAAGAGACCTCAGAGATCACTCAGTCCAATCCTTGACTTGACACTGAAGGGACAGCACTAAACCGTGCCCCTAAGTGACAGGTCCACACGCTGCCTAAACCCTCCACCACTGCCCTGGGCAGACCACTCCAGTGTTTGATAACCCTAAGGTCTGTTAAATCCTGTTCTGTAATCCATTAAAGAAGTTTTGTGAGAATGAAAACAGAATAGTAGAGTCTTCAAAGCACAGAAAATGTGATAAAGGAGACTTTCCTGTGCAGAGGTTCAGTTAACATGTTTGAATTTGGAAAAATTGCATTTCAGAGTAACATCTAATTCTGCATTGGGATCTCACTGGCTGTCTTGGGAGGTCAGCAGAAACCTATCTTGTGGATCTGTGTTCCTATGCTTCTCTCTGAAGGCTCCACCTGAACACGGCACAAAAGCCCCTCATATACTGGAAGGTTCATGCCACAGTCTGATACATTTCAAAGACACCTCAGCTGAGTCCCAGTGATTCAGATGTCCCCTCAGTAGTAGTATTTCTGTTGGGAGAAAAGAATAACATGCAGCTCAAGCCCCTATACCTGTTAGCTCTATTTCTTGGTTTTTCAATTTGCACAGAGGAGGGGAGTTAACCAGGTGGCTTTTGTGAGGATGGGGAAAATGAGATGGAGATGTAAAGCATTAGGAGGAAAGAGCCAAAGTATCAACAGACAGTGAGCACGGGGGTGGTTTGATAGGCATAGCAGCAGCTTTCCTGGAACAGCATGACATTTTATGAAAATGAGAAAAAAAACCCAACCTTATGGCTCCCTTATCACCATCCCACCAGCAATAAACTAGACCTCACAGATGAAGTGCTGGTAGAGTTCCTCTCTTTCTTCTACATATAGTAAAACGTAATTGGATGCTTTTATTTATGGAATTTCAGTATTGCACACCAAAAAAGAGAAAGAAGAAAACTGTGAGAAAGGTGGACAGAGGATAAGAGTTTGGGTTATTCATTCAGATAATTCAGGTTGCCAAGACAAAATGGAGATATTTGTTGACATTTTGGCCCTAACACCGTGTAACTTTCTACTCGTTCTTATCCTGCCTATAACTAACAGTTGTCTGTCTAGGCATCTCTTGGCAAGTAGTTGTATTGTCATTTTGCTGGAAAACAGGCGTGAGATACAGAATAGCTATTCAAGAACTGCTTAGGCTGTGGGAAGATTTCTTCAAACAGTTCTTTGGAAACTGAGAAACATCCTACCTAACTGCAGCTATGAAGGGTTTTTAACCATGATAGCAAGGTTGTAACTGCCCATGCAATAAATCAGTCAGTTTAAGGTATATTGTAGAAACACAAAGAATTATTACTGGTCATGTTGCTTTTTGAAGCTCTCTTCTCTCTGTCACTCATTACATAGAGAATCTGGGGACTAGCTGCCCTTATTTCCATGCCTAAAATTTGCTAGAGTAAGTTCCCTTTGAAGACTGTGTGACTGATTCAATCCTAAATCAGTTTTCCTGGACTTTGTTTTCTTTCTCCAAGCCCAAGCCTTTAGTGCCTTTGCCCTTTCCCCTCACTGTGTACCTTGCATGAGGATAGGTGTGCATGTTTTATTCATAGCCTGGTGTTATCCTTCTACCAGTACTGTTTCACCCTTTGGTTTTTTTTTCCTTCTGCCCTCAAGTCAGTGCACAATGTCAAGTGCATCTGTTGTTTTATTGATTTATGCAGTGCTCTGAGACTCCTCTATAGAATCCCTTTACAAGCAGGGAACACTTCATTTATAACTAAAGTACTGGGACCTCTTGCTGGAACGCAACAGCCATGTAACAATGCCGGTAACGCAACTCAACAGCTCACAGAGACAAACTGAAAAATACCATATCTAATTGAAGCACCAAGGGATTGCTAACTACTCTGGATAGAATGTAATTGCTTATGCTGGAAATGGGCCAAGACACTAGGGTTAACATTTCTACTCTTACAAAGCACATGCTGGGACCTTTAAATGACTACTGCTAATTGTAATTACCCCGACTAACAATGCTTAAGCCACTTTTAACTACCACATCACACCATCAACTTTATTATTATTAATGCATCCTTCAGATTACTCTTTTTTTTTTTTTTTGCAGTCTGCCTCACAACAAAGTTATTCACAGAATGCTAATAAATCTGTACCCAAACCACTTTAAATCAGTGGTCTGAGTGTGAAAAAAGTTCATCAAAACTCCCAGTGCATTTAATTTATAGCAAAATTTGAAACTGTCGTAAAATACAACTTGAAAAGAAAAATAGTGCAAATGGGTAGGTGGATTTGGCTTGTGAATTTAGCTCTGCTGTCCTGATCCTGTAAAGAAATAATACAGATGGAAAGCTCTCCTCTGCTAGGTTGTACAGTGGCAAAAAAAACCTTTGCAAATTTTGGGGGATAAGGTAGCATACCTTGTGTCCATCTGAATTTTATCCATCAGTTCTTTCCACTGCACGTGAATAAATGTATCTGTGTATTGCCCAGGGAAGCTCATTACCAGAGGAGTCATTGCACCTTAGAATTTGAGTTTTTCAAATGCATTTAGACTTCTGTGATCAAAATGATTGCAGTTTCATTAACTACCAGTCAGGTTTGGCTGAGGAAAGTTTGACTCATAATGTCTAAGTTTGAAAGATAATCACTAATGACACACAGTGGATGTCTTTGAATGTGTGTTCTTTGTCCATTTCTCCATTAACCACCATTTAATGATGTATTGCATATATTTGAATTTAAGTAAGAATCATAGAATCATAGAATCAACCAGGTTGGAAGAGACCTCCAAGATCATGCAGTCCAACCTATCACCCAGCCCTGTCCAATCATCTAGATCATGGCACTAGGTGCCTCATCCAGTCTTTGCTTGAACATCTCCAGGGATGGTGACTCCACCACCTCCCTGGGCAGCTCTTTAGGTCTAAAAGCTGTAGTGGTAATTTTAAGTAACCACCTGTGCAGGAAGTAGCCACCCAGAAGCATAAGAATTGCAGGCAGATGCATGTTTGAGCATATGCCATCACCAAGCTGAAATCTGCAGCTCCCATAACTTTTACCCGAAGTTTCAGTGGTCAGTTCCTTTGGCAGTGGGCTCCAGAGCTGGCAAGGTGGGAATTCTGTCAGACGTAGGAATAGAAGGGTAAATTCCAATGTCCTGTTATGCTGTGGAGGCCTTGCCAGAGCTTGCATAGTAGCAATTCCAGGTTTTAGAGATTCTTAAACAGTCAGGAGGGTGGCATCTCCAAGTAACACAATTTTGTCCAAAGGCAAAGCTTCAGAACTTCTCGTTGTATCACATGGCAGCAGGTGCAAAGCAGAGGGACAATGGCAGATATCCAGTTACTGACACTCTAAGAGTATGATCTCTTAAGATTTTTTTTCATGTCTGGACTGTTTTGAGACTTCTACGAAACAGATGTTCGACATGGAGCATGCAAGCATGCAGACCAGCTTTAATGGAACCGCTCCCATGCTCAAAGTTTAATGTGCCTGTAACTACTTGAAGGAATGAGATTGTAAGTTTTAATGTTACAAGGATGTCACCAAAGGCTTCTGCTGAACCAGCAGGAGGGAGGGCTGGATGCTGACAGCTGCCTGGATGCATTCCTGCTTGACCTGCTCTAGGTGATCTCGCTTTGGCAAGGTGGCTGGACTAGACGATCTTTCAAGGACCCTTCCAACACCTAACATTCTGTGACAGCTCCTCCAGTGACTCACTGCAGCATCTTTAACAAGTTCCTATGAACCCCGCTCAGTTCCTGTCCATAGAAGCATAATGGAGATGCACAATGTCATGCTTGGAAACCAACACCAGAAATAGTTACTGGCTTGTTTTCCTGAAGACACTGTCACAGTAGATCAGGTGGTTTAATAGCAGGAGTTCTAACAAATTAAATTATCTCTCCCTACAAGCATTGCCTGTCTCATATCTTCAGCTGATTATGTCTACAGCAATACTAGAAATACTCGGAAGAGATGAGCCCCCTATCTCACCCTCTTGCTCTGCTGTTCTCAGGGTACCAGTCAGAAACATAAATGTGTGCAAGTAGCATCTTCCTCATGAGTGGGTCAAAGCCTGTGATACTATCTCATGTACTCATGGACTTCCTGAGACATGGGTTTACTTTATGTGTGTGTTTTTGTAAACTATTTCTTTCATTTCTGATAGTTAGGGGAGCTCCATGGTGAATAATAGTCATTTATTTTCAGAATTTATATTACTAGTAGTTAGAAGGATGGATGTTCCATTCTGCTGAAGATTTTCAAATCTGATTTGCTTCTGAGAAGGAATAAATTTGAATGTTCTAAGCCTTCACAAAGAAGGACTTTGGAAAAAATATTTTAGATAAATATAGAGAGTTCAACAGAGTCCACCATTTTTTGTTAGTGTTCAACTGTTTT
This sequence comes from Tricholaema leucomelas, assembly GCA_013400475.1. Taxonomy (NCBI): domain Eukaryota; kingdom Metazoa; phylum Chordata; class Aves; order Piciformes; family Lybiidae; genus Tricholaema lacrymosa; species Tricholaema leucomelas. The sequence goes on from WAAF01005829.1 coordinate 238,318, forward strand.
CCTGTATTAAAATATATAATAAAAAGTGAACATAATTGGAGAGGAAATAGATTTGCACAATTAATGAGCCATTTTTATTTATGGATACAATAAACAAATAAAATGTTGCTTAGTCCAAAAATGTATGGCCCCATCAAAGTCTCTTTTTCCATTTCTTTTGGGAAAGATGCTTAAGCCAATAAATGTTCTCAGCCTCAAACACACAGGTATTCATAAGCCTGCCTCAGGTTGTAGAGATGACATGCTGTTAAAATCCTGTTCTTTTAACTATTAGGCTGAACATGACCTAGGATTTCCTGAGATGCACAAACATACAAACTCCATCTTTTCAGGCTTAGTTTCAGATTGCATAGATAGCCGTTAGCTCTCCCAGCTCTGGCACACCACTGGTGGATGCTGCAGGCTGATAAGAACAGTGGGACAGTAGCAGTGTCCAACTGCCTGAGTGTGACAGTCAGTGTGTCTGTGGAGGCTTGTTGTCACGCCTACTGCAAAGCACTCAGCTTCTGTGCCTGGTGTTTTGAAATGCATGTGAAAAGTAACCTGTAAAAGGTTGATGTTTTGGGGTACTATAAATGTTTGACCATCAATTTGTGCTGCTGCATGCAGGTAAGATCCTTTTGGAAGGTGCTGTGAAGTTCAATGATCATCACCGATGTGGAGCTCTCCAGAGAAGAGCTGAAGTTACACCAGTGCTGACTCGTGGCTGCCCTGGCTGATGAAGCTAATTTCTAACTGACTATTAATTTAATACCGTTTTTCAGTTGGATTTGCCAGGTATTAGAAGCTTAAGTTAAAAATGTCTTTTAAAACATACTGAAAAGCTTCTGTTACTTCTACTGCACCACTTGCCATTAGGGTGCTTTATGTCTACTTACTGAGAAAAGTAGATTAGAAAACCTCACCTGGATGCATGAAGTCCCTAGGAAGCAGGTCATGGTCCTAGTTTATGTCAACTGTTTCTTAGTAAGAGAGGTTAATTCCTTGATGTTCAGTATGTGTTTTATTTTATCTAAGCAACTGTCTAGAAAATACTAGCTCTGTACTACAGCATTAGAATGCATTGGACAATCCTGAGACATCTACTGCAACAAGAAAAAGGAAAAAGCAACAAAATTAAGACAGACTCTACAGTGTAAGTCACAAAATATGGAGTGTACAATGCCTCTGTACATAAACTAAGATATTTAGTTGCCAGCTGAGTAGATTACAGTTTAGTATAAAAATCATAATTACTTGTGGGGATAAATTCTGCATTAGTTCGGTGCAATAACAGCTGCAGGAGAGGGTGAAAATTTGTCATCTGAGGTGGCTTTTTGTTACTCTAAATGGATTATTAACCTGACAACTTCCTATCAACAGAAAATGTAAACATTTGACTGAATTGCAGTTTTTAAAAGCTGTTTACTGTGTTAAAGTCCATTTAGTCTCTAGGAGGAGTTTGTCGTCCTTCTGGAAGGCTGATGAGAGTTAACACATTACAGAAGCGTGCAGACCCAGAAGGCAGTGTCAAAGATTCCTGTCCTCCCAGAGGGACATGGCTTCAAGCTGGCAAATCCCAATAACCAAACTGATGTGATCCAACCATTCCAAAACCACAAGATAAGCAGAGATTTCTTACCCACCCCATTTTTATGTTTGAAGTTTTGCAAACAGGATCTTCACATTTGCAGATAATGTTTTCATTTTTCGGCTCCAAATAATTTTGGAGATCAATACCTAGCTTGTAACATTGCTTCAATACCTGCTATTGAAGTACTATAAAGTAAAGATTACAGACTTTAAAATAGGTCCATGGAACATTCAACAAGCATCTCAGCATGGTAAAATCATCTGCAAATGCCTTTTGCTTGCAACTCCACTATTTGCAAATGGTGCTGGCATCAAGGGGGTAGCTAGCAGCCTGAAGATCCAAGTCCAGAGATCATCTCTTCCACAAAGTCATGACTCAGGATGCTGTGTAGGAGCTAGCAGGAAAGATTATGCCTTGCAAAGAGTCTGTATAGGAGCCTGCATTGGCTCTGACAGTTAGTGGGATTTGGTGATGTCCCAGAAGGGGAGAAGTTATCTGGCCAGCTGAGCATATACCCACATGTCCCTTCCTGACCTGAGACGTGGGAAACATGAGGCTGTGAGCTTTTCCTTTTGTCATCACCACAGGTTGTCTCATGGGTCAGGGCTGCACACCTGGGAAAGGACGACACAAGGTGTTTGTAGCTTTGTTCTCACAACTACTCAAGGAAACAGGAGGTGGTCACTGGGCTAAAAGACTCTTCAGTTGTTTTGCTTCATGTTAGAGAGAAGACAACTACTTAACAGAAAAGGGCTGCATAGGAGCTCTGCTCCGGTGATTCCCTCCAGTGAATTCTCCTTTGTACTGATTCCTCATGAATAAATTGGTTGATGATGTAAGAAAACCCATCTGTTTGTGTCATCAGTGTCTTATCCAAGCAGGAAACTTATTCCAAACCCAGCTATTCTTGTGTTCATAAAACAGTATTGCAGAAGAGCATGCCAATTAGCTCATGATTGGATTGGGATATGCAAACATCTCTTGAATCGAATCATAGATTCAAGATCAGAAGATACCAGTACAATAATTTAGACTGTCTTTTTGTATAGCACAAATCAAATAGACTCAGATACTCTTTTCTTACAAGTCCCCAAGCATCTGCTTCTATCTACAGGATGTTTTTAAGAAACAAACTAAAGTAAGAATCACACATGGTGAAGAATCCACCAGAACACTTGTTAATTCTTTCCATAGGTCATTCTCCTAATGCTTAAAAATGTGCCTCACAGCTTTAATTTATCTAGCTCCTGGATGCATTTTAACTCCTGGAGTATCAGATAGTTGTCTACATTAAATCTTTTTCCTGCATATGGGCTCTTGTATATATGGGCTCTTGCTCATCGTGATAGATACATTTCTGTCCCTTAAATCAAGTTAATAAATAGAGCTCTTTAAGCATCTCCTTAAGTTTTATGGAGGACAAATTGCCTTTGTGGCACTCTTCTGAGCCTTTTCCCATTTTTCAATGTCATCCTTCCAAAGCATCTGTCAAGCCTAGACACACTGTCTACATCTAGAACAGTAAATTAAAAATGAAACAATTCTGGGTGCTTGAACTTGGTTGCCTTTGGTGTTAATTCTTAGCACAAGCTTTGATGTGGGTTTGGGGTTAGCACAAGCTGTTAACCAAGCATTTCCAACAGGTAGCTCATCTGAAGTCACTGTAGTATAGAATTTAAGGTTGGTTACAGGCATGGATATGGACTCTTTCAAGCCAGTCTTCTTCAGTGCTAGTGGGTAGCATGAGGTATTAGTAATTTACTGGTAGAGATACAGCAGTTAGTAGTCTATGATGGCCTTACAATGCTTTATTTTGTATTTCTAAAGGCATTGTTAAAACTTGATTATGTATAATACTTTTCTGAACACCCTTTGTGATTGTGGGCGAGCTTTGCCACCTAAACATTCTGCTTTCATCACCTCACCATTTTAATTATATTTTTGTTCCAGAATTCTTCCAGAAAGCAGTACTAATAAAAAGATAATGAATAGTCTTGTGCCAAAAAAAAACAAAGTCTTTCTGGGAACTCCTAGGAATCTTGACATTTCAGTAGGAGAATATTTTGCCCTTTGCCATTAATGTTTGGGATACATCAGATACCTTAGTGGTAACCCATCCTTTTTGTTACACTCATTTCACATAACTTCATTTTAAAAGCGGGTGCTGTACACTTCCTCCACAAAGGCCTTGAAAAAGTCTTTTTTGGCCAACCTATCTGTGAGAGAGAGAGAAAATAAAAGCTTTCACAATGGTATGTAAGGGCCATGGAGATAAGTGAAATCCATCCGACTCTGAATTTCAGCCCTCTAGAGATTTTTCTCTGTCACTGAGAGGAAAGTATGTGAATTGAAAAATGCTCCTCCATTTGTAGAGAATCATTTCTAGTGCTACTGCAAACATGTTTGGCTTTCTCCCAGTTGCAGAAAAAACAAATTCCTGGCTTCAAATGGAGCTAATTTTTTCTCAGGTAATTTCAAGATTCAGGCTGTTTTCATCATTCATTATCATGTGGTAGGTGCTTGTGTGTCAGCTCCATAGTTGACTTGTTAAGTCAATGCATATTTCATATAATCTCCTGATAGTTTTCAAGAGAGGAGCTAGGATGTTCTGAGGTTCTTAGTGGCTGTAAAAGTTGTTCACCCCATCAATGAATTAACTCAGCAATGGGTTTCTGTATTTCTGTTAATGTCAGGCCACAGAATGATCTCTAGGATCAGGATCAAGAGGAGCACATCTGGGGTTAAAGTCTGTGTCTTAAATTAAACTATTTTTACTTTACAATGGGATCACTATATTTTTGGTCAGCGGACAGGTGGCAGGTTTTTAAGACTGAATTGACTACAACTGCATAGTCATACTATCAAGTGTCTTGGTGAAATGTCTCAGTCTGTGTCTAATGTAGGCTGTTGTCCACTTAGAGGATAGCAATTTCTTAATCAAGATTTCAGTCAGATAAAAAAAAAATTACAATAACATTAATACTGTGGTTGTGCTACTCAGTTTTTTCTCACATGTTGAGTCATGACATCTTGAGTGTGTACAGAGGGTAAGGGTTTAAAAGTCAAGGCAGGAAAATGTTAAAAGGATGGTTAAGTGACAGTGGTGTAGCAGCGATCACCCCCTCTAGTATAGAGAATCAGACATCCATAAATTCCTTTTGCTACTGGAAGAAGCTCTGTTCCTCCAAAATGAGGAGGGATTACACCTGTGGTCAGTGAGGAGCGATGGTCTTCTGAGCTCCAGCAGATGCAGAGATGTTGTAGGAAATGTCAACGAGACCTCCAAAGCAGAGGCACTGTGAGGCTAGTCTGAGAGATCTTCATCTCAGCTGTATTTGAGAAGCCTTGCCATTAGATAGCAAGTATGGCTTTCTGCTTAGCAAATTATTTCTTTTCAGATCCCAAAAAGAAAGAATGAAACCATGTGTGCAAATAAGTCTACATATGCCAGAAAGTGTCTGAAATTTTGACACACCATCAGAGTTCTGCTCCGTGCCTCCTTACCTTACTCTGCAGGAAGTTTGTCTGCTTCCTTATTCTACTTCTCTCTTTATTTGCCCATCAGCTTGGCAGACTTTTGATATCAAAGGTTGCTGGAGGCTTTTGCTTTCCTTTCCATTCCCCACCTATCTGACCTGCTCCCTCCTCATCTTCCCCTCTCCATAAAGGGATGCAGAAAAATACTGCAAAGAAGGTAGCAGCATTTAAAGATAGAGTCCCAGTGAAAGATGCTGGAAATATATCCTCTGAAATTTGTGAGTATCCTTTTCACGTCCTACCCATTGCAGCTCTGATAAATGAAGGGTGTTTTGTATGGCTGCACAACTTGGCTATATTCCAAGGACAGAACAAGGAGCCAAATTAGAGTTCTTCAAGAGATCATTTTCAGGCTGGTCGAGTGTTTCTACAGAAGAGATTGAACTAGCCCAGGTTTTAAAGTTACTTTTGGGTAACTACAAGGTCAGTCAGACTCTGGGAAGTTTGCAGAAGAAACTGGCATTGTTAGCTGTGCCAACCTTTTACAATTGTCTGTTTCACCTAAACTAATTAGTATCTTCTGCTTTTGTGGCTGACCTTGTCCATGGTCTATTGGTACTTACCAATAGTGGAGCATCTCAGGATTTAGTGTGCATGTATGCAAACACTCAGGAGGGTACACAAAACCCCATCTGAGAGCTTATATAATATGATTGCATCTTACTGTCTGCAAAGGTGCAACTCCCTCCAACTGAATCAGGAGAAGCTACACTCACAGCACCATGTCAGCAGGTGGTGGCTTTTTCTAGGTATTACTGTGGTTTTGTTCCATTTGGGGGAGCAGAAAGAGGAAACTGCGTTGTCATGCTGAAGGGTGATTTTGCCTTCTTTTTGCCCGACTAGCAATCCACCCCTGTGGCTGGCTCAGATCATACCCCTGAGTGGATGCAGCTTTGCAGTGCCGGTGCTGCTTTTGCAAACACCAAGCTAGCAAGGGTTAGTACCGGGCCGTCCTCTAAATAACTAACAAACACTCTCTAGTAACCCCTCTCCCTTCCCAAAGGCAATGAGAAAGGGAATAAAGGAAAAAAACATGTGTATTGGAAAGGAAAACTAAAACAGCTTGAATGAAAATAATAATAGTAATAAAATATATGCAAATATATGCAAACACAATATTGAACCCAACTTCCTTGGTGACAATTATGTCAGTGTCACCACTGATGATGTGGCAGGCACTCAGAAGGTTTGGACTCCGTGGCAGATGGGAAACAGATTCAGGAGTTGGATTTTGGAAATGGATTCAGGAACATACACATTGAGATCAAAGGCAGAAGAGACAAAGTCCTCCTTGGGCACTGGCCATTGAAGAGCACTTGACCCTCGTGATCCCTCAGCTTTATACTGAATATGATGTATACAGAACGGGTTATCTTATTGGTCAGTTTTGGGTCACCTCTCCTGTCTGCCCCTCTCTGCAAGTGTGACCTTTTACTTTACAGCACCCTATTGTGGTATACGAGTGTCCTTGGTCTTCATATGAGCAAGTAGAAACAAGAGCCTTTCTACATGCCAATCCTGGGTAGTAACTATGCACATCAAGCGTTGTTACCTCTAGAAGCGGATACTGTCAGCAAAAATACACCATTGACTTCAGAGACTGCAGTCACTTAGAAGAGACTGAGCTGGAGAGTAGAATCGCAGAACAGAATTACTTCTGTTCCAACTCAAACCGGGACAAAAGCCTGCAGGCAGTTTTGATGGGTTATAACTCAGTTGTTTTAACAATTAAATAGCACCATCTGCAGGCTCTGTACACCCCACAGCCCCGCACCAGCGTGTAAGTGTGTAAGTGCCTCAATTCTACTATGCCTTTGGCTGCAATAGCAGGTGCAATATGTCATTTAATCTACTGATCCACCTCCTGATGGTGGTCTGGGTGGATGTGCTGGCATGTGCAGCTACAGGCACAAGTGCAGTGTGCTTTGGGCTGCATTGGCTGGTGCTGCTCTGTGCAGGCAGGGAGCAGTGCCTTGGGATGGTCACCTCAAGGTAGGCTGAGCCAGAAGGATGTTTAAGTAAGACCTCATAGATGAAGCACAGTTGAAGGTGTCATTTTCATATAAGTCATCATCTTTGGTTATAGTTGCTCTCTGGCAAACATCATTTTTTTTTTGTTTTGGCTACCTTTGCCCATTTGTCCAAGGTGAGCAGGAGCACCCTGTCTTGATATTGCAGCTGATCTGCCTCTTCCAGGAAAGACGATGAAAAGCTTCCCACTAGGGAAGTATGATTCACCCTTTGACTGTGACTTAGACTTTACTTTTCCATTAGAAGGAGGAAAAAAAAAAAAGTCCTGCTTCTGCACTTTACAGGTGAGAGGCAGATTCAGCAAAGAGAGAAAGTGGATGAGACACAAACCCATGTTTTAGCATTGGTAACTTTCACTTTAAATCACAAACTTTTTTTTTTGTCTTTAAGCCTTCTGCTGCTGGTACACTAAAATGTCTGCTGAATCCCTGACTACTCTTAAATCATCAGCACTAGGTCGTGAACATTTTTCTGCTGATACTTTTCTCTTACTAATAATATATCTTATAGGAATCCTGTTAATTGAACCATGACTGGTATTTTTTTCCTCCTTTTTCAATGCTGAAGGTCTCCCTGTTTATTTTCAACAAGGCATTTTCCTGAAATCCATCTAGAGATTTTTACCTGCTGCCCAGATGCATCTTTCCAACAAACAGGCAGAATGAAAGCAAGTATAGTGCATCCTGTGAGCATAATAGCAATCGTTCCCCTAAAAGAACCCCAACCAAACAAACCCAAACACTTCAAAGAGGTTGGGTACTTTAGAAAAAGCTGGATGAAGTGAGTCTCTGTGGAAGAAGAGAAACATCTATGGCTCAGTGTGAGAGATGCTTTGTACCTGGCCACTGCTATCCCTCACCATTTTCTTAGTTTGTGCCCAGAGCAGCAACCATCTTCTCTTATGTTTGAGTGGTATGGAGTTCACTGCTATTGCTGGGACACTTCTCCAGGTGTTCATAGCAAGCCTTCAGCAGATCTGGAAGTGGTATCTTTGTCCCTTGTAGGTTGGCCCAATGGCCACCATCACCAAGCCTGCCTTCCTGCCCATTCTGGCTACCCAGGAGTCCCACAGGGGACCCAGGCTTGCAACGGTGCTGCTGCCTGCAGTGAGGGCAGCTCTGATGATCTATGTCCAGATCTCTACAGCATTGTTTTCTCAGTGACGCCACCTGGTGATCAAGATCATAATAGCCTGGACGTTTCCAATGATGACCTTAACGGTGCCTATTTCATGGGTTGTATAGCTAGTGCAACGTGTAGTGAATGTTTTGCTGCCAGGAGAGAAGACTGAAGTCCTGTGACTTCAGACACTCCCAGGATTTGTCAGTTCAACTACAAGGGACTATAACCCTTCTGTCAAATCAGTATGTAATCCAAAAAACAATAATTCTCTAGTACACTGGGAGTCATATGCTCTTAGGGTGCATTACAACCCAAGCTTGTGATCTTGTGCAGTTGGGTGAATCAGAATTATTACTGGTTGTAATGAAAATATATCAGAATGAGCTCTTTCTTGGATGACCTCCTTGCCTGAAAACTAAATGAAAAGTTTGTAGCAGAAGATGAAAAATAATTTGAACTCAGTATTGGCATCCTAGTTTGGCTGAAGGGCAAAGGAAATATTCATGTACTGTACAGAACTCTGGCATCACCTTACATAAGACATAGGATGCAGCCATGGGCACTAAGGTTCAGGCAAGAGGAATTCAGGAGGAGGAGGGATGCCATGGTGGTGCTGCAAGTGATGCCATGCTGGTAAAGGAAAACATGAAAGAACAGACCAGATGTCCTCTGTGCCTTCACCATATGAAAAAGAAGAGAGACAGTCAAAAGCGCTACTTGCTCCTGAGATGAATCCTGGAAGGAGTTGCATAATGAGTACCTGAGAGAGCAGGAATGAAGTTTGACATTTGGTCTTTTCCACCCATTTTCAGTCATAGTACTGGCCAAGTGTAATTGTGCTGGTTTGAGGCTAATTGGAATATTTCAATGAGAGAAATGAGGTCAGAAAAGAAAGCAATGATGGTGTCTATATTGCTGAGTGGGATAAAAAGTCAAAACATAAGTAATGTTAAGGCATTTTCTCCTGGAACATTGTCCCATTCATGTCTCTGTCTGGACTCTGTGTTGCTTGATCTAATCACTTTCTTTTAACCCCAGCCTGCTCTCATCCTCACCTCTAATTCCAGCAATTAACACATAAACAACAGGTTTCTGGGTTTCTGCTTTGTTTATGTGTGGATTCTGAGAAAAGAAAGGAGTTGGAAGCAGAGAAGGGGGGATTAGCCTTGAGCCCTTCTGGGCAGTTTGCTTTGTCTGGGAAGAAATCAGGAGTTCTGTATTGTTTCTAACTTGGATGTAATTGTAAATACTTGTATATATGCTTGTAAATTTTGCAGTGCTGTATATATAGCTTCATCTTGCTTCCAAAATCATCTAAGTTAGTCTGGGTAACTTCAAGTAGTGGGGAGGGGAAGTTCCTAACCCGTAACAGTAATGCAGCCAGTGCTTTCGCTAAGAGTTGGGCTAAACGCCATATAGCTAAAGAGCCAGTGCCCAGTCTTGCATACCACTGTGCCTTCATGCTGGGTGAAGACTGATCAGTAAGTGTGCAAATGCTGAAGAATGGCAAAGCTTTTTGACAACACAGAACCTGCATCCTTATTCAGGGATGGCTGTTTGCTTGGTTGCCTGATGTGAGCTCAGCACTGTGTTCAAGAGCCCCTTGGAACCATGGGCAGCCCTCATCTTCAGCTGCCTGTGATTTCTGATCATGAGTGTGATAGCAGCTGTAGATCAGCATGCTGTATACAGTCACCTGATAGCCATCTCTTGCACATGTTTTTACAGCCTAAATACACTGAGAAGGAGATAATGACTTGGATTTTAATCTGGTGGATGTGGTGCAATTACAGCAAGAATTCAAATGGGTTTTAGTTACTACCCATCAGCTCCTGGATCTTCCCTGGGCAGCTGTTTGATGTTATTGGCAGACAGGAAGTCCTCCAGCCTTGTATTCTCCATCACATCAAGATATCCAGCCTTCATTGTTTGAAGCCTGGATTCATCAGGGACTATCCTTCCTCAAGCCATCAGCAGCTTTGCAGAGCTGGAGTGGGATACTGCAGCAAGCTTTGACCTGCTAGATGCTATTGCTCAGGATAAGTGCTGGTGCCTTGTCCACTGCATTAGTACTGTTTATGGGAAGACAGAAACAGTGGTTAGATGTAGTCCACACAGCGACCTATTCCCTCTTTCTACCCCTTGGGATGCCTGGGTTCCCTCACTGACCTGAAAACTTCCAATTTGTTTCCCAGGCCATTGCAAGTCTGCAAGGACTGCACTGGAACTTAAGATATGCGTTTCCACTGCACAGTCTGCATATGCAAACAAGACATCTCTGTTTACTTACTTGTTCATCAGAAATGAGACTTTCTCCTCTATGCACAGTACTGAACTCTACAGCAGGTTTTTTCAGCCCATAATAGATTATTTTTTTTTTCTGGAACAAGGGAGACATTCAAGACTTGGATGCTTCTGCTTGTGTGCTGGTTTGAGGCTAATTGGAATATTTTAATGAGACAGTTTAGATCATTGGCTGTGAAAATAAAATAATGATGATGTCCATGTAATTCACTGGTTTGCGGAGAGGGATAAAAAACGAAAATGTAAACAATCTTCCCTCGCTCCACTCTGGGATGTTGCCCTATTCATTTCTTTTCATATAATCATAGAATCAACCAGGTTGGAAGAGACCTCTAAGATCGTCCAGTCCAACCTATCACCCAGCCCTATCCAGTCATCTAGACCATGGCACTAAGTGCCTCATCCAGGCTTTTCTTGAACACCTCCAGGGACGGTGACTCCACCACCTCCCTGGGCAGCCCATTCCAAGGGCAAATCACTCTCTCTGGGAAGAACTTCCTCCTAACATCCAACCTATACTTCCCCCAGCACAACTTGAGACTGTGTCCCCTTGTTCTATTGATGGTTGTCTGGGAGAAGAGACCAACCCCCACCCGGCTACAACCTCCCTTCGGGTAGTTGTAGACAGCAATGAGGTCACCTCTGAGCCTTCTCTGATCTGATAGCTCTCTTCTAATCTCGGCGTAAGCTTTGCTGGTGTTTGTTTTTGTTTGCCTGTCTCAGACAGAGAGGGAGAAAGGGGGTAGTTTTGAGCCCTTCTGGGCAGTTTCCTTTGTCTGTGAGGGAGTTTGGATTTCTGTATCATTTCTAATTTGTATATAGTTGTAAACACTTGTAAATACATTGTATATATATGCTTGTAAATTTTGCCATGCTGTAAATATAGCTTCATCTTACTTCCAAGCTGTCTGATCTAGTTTGGTAATTTTCAATAGTGGGGGAAGGAAATTCCTAACTCATGTCAGCTTGTGTACCAGACTAGGCAAACATGAGCCTGCTCAGGTACAGAAGGTGAGAGCAATGTTAAAGTAGAACTCACAGTGTGTCCCACTGGCTTGGATGTAGCCTCATTGTAACCTGGCTTTCCATCTTCAGAACAGGGCTGGCTTAGACACAGACAATTTGCAGGCCGTACAAATGACCTTGGTCACTCTGCATTCATCTGTGCCTGTGTATAGCCACAGAATAGGAACCCACATGAATGGAGAGTCTAGTTCTTGGGTCACCACCCTCCCTGTAATGAGCAGAGACTTGTGAAATGTGGTATAAAATGGCCTCACACTGGAAACAAACCTTGCTAGAGGATCTAATCACTATTTCTAGCCCAAGTCAGCAAAATGTTTATCAAAGGTTTGAATAACAATCCATTTTACAGTTAGGATTCTCCATAGCACTCCCTGAGTAGCTGAAGAAGAAAATTCCTCAAAAAGGACTATTTTGTTGCTTGCAACTTCATTAAATGCTGCCGGAAAAGATTGTTGCCCATTTTGAAGTAAAAATATCATTACCAGATTGTGATAGAAATGGAAACTGCCAATGTGTTGCAGGAGGGTTAAAACAAGATGAGAGGGTTGTGCAATATGCTGTTATGGAAAATGAGCAAACTTTACTTTTAGTTCCAGCTCACCAAATGATTAGAAGTGAAATAGAGCAGAGGTTTTTCTGAAATGGACCTCAGTTTATGCTGAATATTCAGAAGGCAGAGCTGTGAAATTCAAGCACCTCCAAAATGCATGGTTGGGTTCTCCCTTCAGAAATGCCTAATCACAAATTCTTTTTCCTTTGTAGTTTATGGACTGTGGTGGTGCTTTAGACCTTGCCAAATATAATATTGCAGGAGTGTAGAATTACACCTTCTGTAACTTGAAAGACTGAGAAGGCTGAAAATATTAGCATTTATTTCCTGTTGCACTTGAAAGAATACAAGTTTCTTCATTCATGGAGCTAGAGCAGGAACAGGGAGGAATTCAAACCCCTAAACCCAATGTGAGTTTTGGGGGAAAATAAAAATTTAAGAGGAGGCACCATTTCAGTGCTCTGCCTGTTTTTGCTACTCTTCAGGATTTCATATTGACTATGAGCTAGACAGAAAAGAGAGGGCTGAGATACCTAAAGCAGGATCTGTTTGATTTGCGTCAATCTTCCCCCCCTTAGCAGCTGCCCAGCTGTGGTAAGGCCTGAAGCCAACTCTGCCTTTAGGTCTGCATACAGAGTAAGCTTTTTGAGTTGCTAGTTCAGGGTGCCCACCAGCTTTGGTGAATGCCTGCATTGGGATTTCACTCACTAGGAACGAAACACCTGAGAAGTGAGAAATATCAGCTCTTGCTTAGTGGATGCAGGAGTCTTAACTCAGGCTTGCCTTCAATTCTTGTTCTGGGATGTAAAAGGCCCAATAAAATGACAACCAAAAAAAATTCTACTTAAAGAGAAATTTAGCAGGTGTGGGAGGCATGTGAGCTGAACAGTCAGTGAGTAAATGTTGTCCACGTTCTGCGCTACATTTAACACATCTTCATGATGCTAGAATTGCAGGCATTATTTTTCTCACAGAATTAGGACATACAGACCTGGAAGTCAGCTCAAGTTAGTCACATTGGTTAATGCACAGTAGACCAGTTCAGTAGGATTTTAATGACAGGATGTGCTAGTTTGAGCCTAGCTAGCATGTTTTGGTGAGAAGAACTAGATGATAGGCTGTAAAATGAAAACAATGGTGAGGTCTACTTCGCTCACAGTCTTGCTGAGATGTATACAAAAGAAGAAAGGCAAAACAAAGATTAGGGCATTTGCTTCTTCTCCTCGCTGGGGAACTTTGCCTGCTGGGGAGCTCGTGGCTGCTGGCTGGACTCCATCTTGCTTTCTAACCTCACCCTCCTTTGCTTGGCTGCTTCACCTTGCTTTTAACCCTTTTGGCCGAACCTCCATTCTTCCTTAGGACTGGGGTAAGGTTGAGAGGGGTAGGGGGAAGGTGAGGGGTGGTTGAGAGCCCCTCCTGGGGACTCAGGTTTCTGGGAGGGGAATTGTGTTTGTATTACCTTTTTTTACCTTGTATATTTCTGTCTATAACTGTATATACTGTAAATATCTGCTTGTAAATTGTGCCAGCTGTAAATATAAGCTTCATTCAAATTTCCAGAGCCCACTGAGTCTAGTCTGGGTAATTTCTAAAAGTGTGGGGGGCGGGGGACACCCAAACCATCACACAGGATAATAGAAAAACCCATTTAGGAAAAAAAGAAAGGGACTTCTTTTGTTGTGCCAGGGGAAGTATAGGCTGGATGTTAGGAGGAAGTTCTTCCCAGAGAGAGTGATTGGCATTGGAATGGGCTGCCCAGGGAGGTGGTGGAGTCACCATCCCTGGAGGTATTCAGGAAAAGACTGGATGGGGCAGTTAGTGCTATGATCTAGTTGAGTGGATAGGGCTGGGTGATAGGTTGGACTAGATGATCTTGGAGGTCTCTTCCAACCTGGTTGATGCTATTCTATTCTATTCTATTCTATTCTATTCTTGAGTTACAGACGAAAGCCAAAGAAGCCAGATAGTAGCAGTAAAAGGCAAGACACAAGGGCAAGCTACAGTGGCAGATACTAAGGTTACAAGAGGCAATACTGAAAAATCTGCTGTTGTAATACACGCATGTATTGGAGAAGAGATCAGCTAAGTTCCTCTCCTGCCTCCCTAAGTGCAGTACTTAAGGTCTACTTTTACATAGGTATTTAGAATTGTAGCTACTGCATGGGCAATGTTGATATTAATGGATTCAGGGCTCATTGAAGAAGGCTGAAGCCTGTCTACTTCTGAGGACACATCCACAAGCCAGCCATGTAATCCACATCCAATGAGGAAGCACAAAGGCTGGACACCATATGTAAGCATGATGGAAGAGGTGATATTTCACACACAGAGTTCACGTGTCTGATACACAGGTTTTGTCTCTCTAAGAGACAAAATTCAGATGTCGCTGTCTGAGGTGCAGCTTGAAAAGGGGTCAGAGCCATCAGTCCACATTCAACAGCTTTGCTGGAGCACCTTGCCTTACACTGTTCCCTTTGCCTACAGAGCGAGACCAAAGAATCAGAAGAGGAAATGAGTTTTTGCTGACAATATTGACAGAACAATGGCTTTTATGTGATTAAGCATGGATTTTCTTTGCCTGCAAAGACTTGGGTACAAATATTCACATTTTCAGTGGAAGAGCAGAATGGTAATAATGGACTTGAAATGTTCCTGCATGAAAAGGCTTGAGTTATGGCTCTAGATCATACAGAGAGATACACCATTCGGGGGAAAAGAGCTAAAACTAACCAACAGATACTGCTGTGTGTTCCTAGCTGCTCCCTGAAGAAACACTGGAGATAAGGATGAAGGGGAGCAAGCAGGAATACAGGAGACTTAGAGACATCATCAGGAAGCTGGCAAAACAGCAACCATTTCTGAAAGGTGACTCTGAATTAGGCAAGACTGCTTGTATGATAAAAAAACCACCCTGACATTAAAGAAGACATGCCCATCAGAACGGACCGTTTGAGTCCCACCTGTGGAAAGCTGGTTTTCAGTGTCTGCTACTGGTGACAAATACCAGCCTCATGGGAAGAGCAAAACTGGAATAGAGGACTGTAGCCGACTTTCTTTCATGAGTCCTGTGAATACTGAATGCAAAGAAGTAACAAGCAGAACTTTGAAAGCAAACTTTTGGCAGAAGAAATGTTAGATTCATGTGATGTGAGGCTTCTCTGAAAGATGCTGGCATGGACTGGAGATTCTCCAATTTATCCAGAGGGGAAATAACCTTCTGCTAGCAGGATTAAAGGGAAAAGCTTTAAAGTGAAGAAAGGGGAGGAAGATATATCCTCAAAAGACAAATTAGTAGAGGATAATGAAACACCAGAGCTAATGTTACATACAGAATGAAAGGAACTTTGTTCTTGAAATTTGCTTTCAGAGTCTGTTTAGGGTCTCAGCTGTGTCCACTTTCCAGAGAGGCCCAAGGGCATGCAGAGAGCCAGATAAGCAGATTGCTGCACCGCTTTTAGGTCCAAGGAAATGGTTCAGACATCTCCTAGGTTGCTACTGATAAAAGTGCCTTTTAATCAGGCCAGTGTACTTTAGAAACCATTTCTACAAACATCTTCTAACATATTAAAACACAGATTAATTGGCTTACTCGCTCACTGCTTTCAGCAAAGAATTCAGGGTCTGGAAGTTATAAATGGACATTTTATGCTGGAGGGAAGACACTCCCTGGTCAGACCTCTGGCACACTGTTAGGATCCTCTCGAGAGTTTGGACTTCTGTAGCACAGATCTTGGACAGGAGACTTTATTCTCTTGGAAAGTTCTGTTTTCAGAAGATGTTTCTGAAAATCTGCATTTCTCAAACACAATGTTCTTTTCTACCAACATTTTATTTAAGGTGCAGATGTCTGCTTTACGCAAGGGAGACTGTAAAATGTCTCACAGAAGGGCTGAATGATAGAAATTCAAACCAGATTGAAATAAATCCCACCGAGATCTCCAGCTGCCTTTCACTTCTCAGAGGGTTTTTCCTGCGTTGCTTCACCTGCTGCTAATCCACTTAAGGTGATTTGCTGGCCTTTTTTGTGAGCCAGGACACAATCCTGATACTCTCAAAGACTGGAGCTGTGTTTGAGATGTTGTTTAAAGCACAGATTGGTCTCATTTATGCTGTCATATGAGGTCCATTTATTTAGTATGGGATCTTTCATGGTTATGTATCATAATGAAGTAGCTGTGCAGGATAACAGATCACAGGGAAGGTGCACCAAACTGGGCTTGTTCTGGCAGTGGTGTTGAATTTGGCAAGCAGAGAAGGAACCATTAAAATATTTGGGTAGTGCAGGCATGCTGCTCAGGGGCTGTTTCTGTAGTGCTTGTGGTACATTTAGCACAATTTGGGAAGCAGCGCACTAAAGGAATGTGATACAAAATTCTGTGTGCAGTGAAGTCATGAATAGTTAATGCAGTTGAATGGAGAATGGTAATTCTGTTTCATGCAAGAGTTTGGTATTTGCTTTCTTTCAGATCTGGAACCAAACCTAAACATCCTGCAGTTCTCCACTCAGTGTTGCAAGGAGATTGGGCTCTGGCTGGGCTGTGCAGTGAGCCATTTTGGAAATATTGATCCCAATGTTCCTGCTGCCAGGAGCTGCAAGACTTTGCATTCTGAAGACTAACAACTTTCTTTATGCCTGGCTGCTTAAATATTAAAGAAAAACCCACAAGAGTAGTCCAACTAGCCCAATATTCTGCCCCTCTTGTGATCTGCAGCAGATGCCCAGGAAGATAAAAATAAAGCAAATGTATCCTCATTACTCTCTCAGGCTCCAATAATCTAAGAATTAGGAACTTCTTGAGCCAGAAGTGGCATTTTTGATCCAAGTAGTCCTCAGCACATTTGTCCTGGATGCATTTAGCATCTGTGACATCCTGTGGCAAGGATTTCTATAGTTGATCTGCAGCTGATGTGATGAACTGTTTACCTCTGCTATTTTGAACCTGCTAACTGTCTGCAGTTCTGGAACAGCAACTGTGTTGATGGGAGAAGAGAAGATCTTGTGGTATTTGACATGTATGCTGTAGAGGCCAGCTCAGAGTCAGGTGTGTACCTTCTGTTTACGTAGTTCAGGCAGTCTGTGGTTTGCATCTGAATACAAAAAAGAAAGTATTGTGATTTGAATCTACAAGCCATTGTTGGAGGAAACTTCAGAACACGTATTGCTTCTATGGCTTTTTTGTTCTTATGGCTCAGCCAGTGAAAGTAAAATCAAACTAAGGTGAAAGAGACTGAAAGAAAAGAAAATGAGAGTAAAGGAAGGAAAAGAGAAGAAAAGAAAAAAGAAGAGAAAAGAAGAGGAAAGGAAAGGAAAGGAAAGGAAAGGGAAAGGAAAGGAAAGGAAAGGAAAGGAAAGGAAAGGAAAGGAAAGGAAAGGAAAGGAAAGGAAAGGAAAGGAAAGGAAAGGGAAAGAGAAGGAAAAAAAGAAAAGAAAAGAGAAAAGAAAAGAAAAGAAAAGAAAAGAAAAGAAAAGAAAAGAAAAGAAAAGAAAAGAAAAGAAAAGAAAAGAAAAGAAAAGAAAAGAGAAAAGAGAAAAGAGAAAAGAGAAGAGAATGCAGGGGAAAAGAAATCCAACCTACAGTAATCTACATTAAAAGTATTCAAAGAACAGTTTACATGAATTTGCTGACAGTATACATGGAGCATTAAAGAGTTATCTAAATATTTCTTTCTTTTTTTTTTTTTTTTTTTTTTTTTTAAATCATGTCACTAATCAGTCCCTCTGCCACTAGAAACTACATCAAAGATTTGTTTTCCCTGACTATAAACCTGTGCCCTTTTATTAATGCAGAAACAAGACTCCACAGGGAAATGCTGTGGGAGACTGTGTTAAATTCTGGTTCCGCTGGAAGCGTAGGATATTGTCCAAGCAGACAGGGAAGGTGAAGAGACCATCTCTTCCCTGTCGTGGGTAACAAGAGGTCACTGTTGCTCCCTTAAGGCATTCCAAAACCATTATTTGCCATTTCCAAAGTAATGGGCCTGGCTCAGTAATGTTTTAAAAACGCTTCTTGATCTGTTGGATTTTTTTCATGAACAAATGCTTTCTGGACTTCTGACATTTGCTTCTTTCACATTTTTGAGCTTTTATCTGCAGTTTCAAGGCCTATAAAAGGACACCCCTCTGTTCCCCTCTCTGTCAGATTAGACCTTAAGATAGGAAAAGAATATTATAATGTTTAAGCCAAATTTTATCTCCACTCTGTGCTCCATGCACGCTCAGAAGAAGCAGATATGTATTGCGTTGGGCCTGTGGTCCAGGAGTCATGTTGGCTATTCTGTGTTTCACTGAATCCAGTGTTCTGCAGCCAAGAAACCACTGAGCTCTAGACAGTGGGACAAGGAGGCTCCTCTTGTGCATAGAGGTCAGCCACATGAATGCCTCTTCATTGCAACATGCTAAACCTGGCTTTTGGGCAGAGGACATGCTTAACTCTAGAACAATGGCACTCAACCAGCAGATCTCCAAAAATGAGATGTTGCAGGTATTTCCCTATGGTACTCTTTTGAGAAATATCATCAGGCAATTTTAAGCACAGGGAAAATGAGCCAGCATCTTGCTGCAAATTCCCGTTACGAATCAGTAATCCACATCAGAAACAGCAGGGATGTGCCAAAACCTTTCCGAGGAACGCAAACAGAAAACTAGAGCCAGTATTCTGCCACGTTTTATCTCACCTCTTCACAACTGCTCCATTTTCCTATGATGGCTAGCCATAGAAAAATGAAAAGGTGATTGCAGGACCAGCTTAGTGGAGTGGGGAGAGAGGTTACTGAACTACTTGTAGTCGATGCAGAAGTTAATCTGTGGCAAAAAGTCTCCCAGCAGGAGCGTGTTTGTGAAAATCACTCATACCGACTAATTACTGAAGTTCTTGTTGCAGCATAATTTTCCTGCTCTAAGTGAAGGAAGAAAAAAAAACAATTACTACATTCACCACAGACTGATACATACTTGCAAATGTATTGGGGTTGGTTGTTATTTTTTAATAAAACTACAGCCAGCTCACTGCTGCAAAATAAAACAAATGTAATAAAAAAGACAGGAGTGTAGGAAAGTGTGTCCTGGACAATGAAGTGGAGAGCTTGCTAGCAGCTGCTACAAAGGGAAGCGTGTCATGAAAAGAATTCATCACTTTAGCTCTGAGTTGACAGGGAAATCTTGATTAAACGACAATTTCCTACTTAAACAAGGAAAGGAATAAATCAATAGCATTGACTGAAATACATTTTATCAGAAAAGAAAAAAAAAATGGTAGATGCTATCTCTAAACACACTGCACACAATGCCCATGCAGTCAGAGCAATAACCACAGCTGTAAAAAGAGACACGTCCTTTGCAATGAGTTATTCTTCTGGGTGCCGATTGCTGTCATCTTGAAGAGGCTAGATGGTTCCACACACTGATTTAGGAGAGTTCATTAATGTACCACCCTCATCCTTTTCTCTTGTCAGCTTGTCCCCCATCATAATTCTCTTTAAACTGAGTGCTATTCCAATGAACATACCCTCTGTGTACTATAGTATGCATCTGCAATTTAAGTACATAAGCCGAGGGGAATATCTTGGTGAGCTGAAAAGCCCTGCCGTGCTAGCTTTTTGATGAATGTTTCAGTAGTGCTGGCTTAGGATACAGATATGAAAGCATAACTCATTATTACTGGTGAAGCTGAGGAAATCATACTTGTGATGATAGTTTTAGAGCTCCAAAATGTGGGCTTTCATTTTACTTTGTCTTGGATTTGGACATGGAAACTCATGATGGTAATGCTTTGCTGAGAAGGATTAGAAGATGCAAAAATATGGCTTAGCTACAAGATCTTTGACATTTAGGCTGAAGGGGCAACTGGGGAGACCCTAGTGGGCAAATGCAGAGGTAGGTGACCCAACTGCTAATTGTCTAATTCCTTGTCTTGGCAAGGTGAGCAGCAGACAGAGGAACAAGTAAATAAGCTGGTAGGACTCAGTACTAAGCCTTTCTGCTTGGCAAGAAATGTGCCAGTAGAGTTCTCACTGGGTTCCTTTGGGCTTCAGATAGCTTCCTGAAATGCTTCTGAGTGTTTAGGAGACTCAGTTATTCCCTTCACATAGGAAGGAGACTGCATTTCCTTTGGCTAAGTAGGATCAGCCCTGAGCTTCTCCTCAGACACAGCAGGAATAACGCAGCTGAGGAGGCATATATTAGAAACATTAATGACATATAAAATAAATCAGTGGTGGAAAAGATGGCTTGCTAGAAGTGTTAGAAAAACTATAGTGAATTCCTCTGAGATTTCAAAATAATCTGAAAAGAAAGCAATCAATATATGATTTAATGCTGGCCCCTCACCTGAAAAACTATAAATAGAAATATTGAAAAGGGAATGGTAACAGTAGCTGGTGGAGTTAGCAGAAACTCATGGATCGTGAGTGCTGTGGAAGGGCAAAGACTCTTCAGCTCTCAAGTAATACCTGTGGGCTTCATGAGAGACAACAGGATTTAGAAAACACTGACAGGATTAAAAGGAAATGCACAGCCACTTTCCTAAAGAGAAGAGGATGCTCAAGGTTAAGCATATACCTGCAAGGTTTTGCTCGTCTGAGGCTTTGAGTCTCTCCCCAGTGTAGTTACTAAAGCCTGTAAATGTTAGAAATCAAGAGAGTATTCACCAGTTCTTTCAGATGGATTAACTCTGGCTAAGCTTCAAAGCCCATCCTTTATGATGACACAAATCTCGAGACCCCACTGTAGTAAACCAACAGTGACTACACTTTTTTTGTGCCATCCCGTTTTAATTTGTTTACAGAAAGCCATTCCTCTTCTCATCTTTTCCCCACCAGGAGGATTCTGGAAGCACTGACCTTTTAAAAGAGGGGCAGTTAATTATCAGTGGTCATTTAACCTCCTACTGAGTCCTTAGCTTAGCTTTTGTGTCTCTGTGCTGTCTATAGCCACGTTCTTTAATGAAATAGTCAAAATCAGACATTAGTAACACAAGTAACAGCAAAATCACTGCAGTGAAGTCTACATTAGTGCTATTTCTCTAATAATCTCAAAGTAGAGATACTTTAGGTAGAGAAAATTCTGCTTCCATGGAAATTAGTGACAAGCCCCCAGATTGTTGCTAGTTTGGTTTATGGAAACGGGATCCCACTTCATAATTCAGGAATGAGTGGAGCACTGTTATCGGGGAACGTTCTGAAGGCAGGAATGTCTGTTTCACAGCACATATCTGCTGACAAATCTCCATCAAGAAAGCAGGTAAATTTTCCTTTTTTGGGGTGTGATTTGTTTGAATGCCTGTTGACAAAAAGAGTGAGTGGGAAAAACATGTGTCCTCTCTTCTATTGTTATGCATCCTTTATGGTTTTACTGCTTAGCTGCTCTGTGGAGAAAACCAGTTTGCTACCTCACATCTATCTGTTGAGGTGAAGCTGTGGAAAGTTCCTGTTTTTGAAATGAGAGGCTGCCCAAAATGTGAACGATACCCAGAGGCTCATACAGGACTGCAAATCTTCTCTTGTTAGAGAACCTGTTAATTCATGCTTCTTCCTTCTCTCCTGCTGTGTGTGGCGATACTGCTGCAAGTCTTTTCAGGGAGAAGCAGCAGAGTGACCAGGATTAACTAGTATTTACACTGAATATATGTAAACTGAATGAGTAAGCTCAAGATGAATTAAGATCACACTCTCTGTACTCTAAAAGCTGCACTCTGTGTGATGGCTTGGTTTGGAAATGCATTTTTCATTTGTCTAATTGAAAGATATGTTCTATTATTTTCTGTTATTAGATGGAGAGGCTTGCATTATGCCACAATTAAAAGGGAAAAAAAGACAGCTATAGAGGCTCAGGAAAGTATGCATCATATTAATCACAAGTTTGGCTTACAGAAATAGTTAATTTCCTGATTATCCTTGCATGAGGATGAATTCTATTTTTTATTCCTTGTCAGTATATATATATATATATACATATAAGCTTGGAAATTATTGGGGATTTTTCTGTGGAAGAATACATCTACATTTTTAGGAAAGGCAACCTCTGTTACTGAAGGAAAAAACAACAATTTTCTTCTCTTTCATGATAATACCAAGAAGAGAAACAACTCTGAAAGCAGCACATTATGTCAACTTATACATTTATTTTAAGGCATGTTTTTGTTTGAAAAGCAAATAAGTTGTAAATGAACTTTGACAGAGTCCCTTTTCCCAAATATCACAGTCTCACAGTATCACCAAGGTTGGAAGAGACCTCATAGATCATCAAGTCCAACCCGTTACCACAGTGCTCAAGGCTAGACCATGGCACCAAGTGCCACATCCAATCCTGCCTTGAACAGCTCCAGGGACGGCGACTCCACCACCTCCCTGGGCAGCCCATTCCAGCAGCCAATGACTCTCTCAGTGAAGAACTTTCTCCTCACCTCAAGCCTAAATTTCCCCTGGCGTAGCTTGAGGCTGTGCCTTCTCGTTCTGGTGCTGGCTGCCTGAGAGAAGAGAGCAACCTCCTCCTGGCTACAACCACCCCTCAGGTAGTTATAGACAGCAATAAGGTCACCCCTGAGCCTCCTCTTCTCCAGGCTAAACAACCCCAGCTCCCTCAGCCTCTCCTCGTAGGGCTTGTGCTTGAGGCCTCTCACCAGCCTCGTTGCCCTTCTCTGGACACGTTCAAGCATCTCAATGTCCCTCTTAAACTGGGGGGCCCACAACTGAACACAGTACTCAAGGTGTGACCTAACCAGAGCAGAGTACAGGGGCAGAATGACCTCCCTGCTCCTGCTGGCCACACCATTCCTGATGCAGGCCAGGATGCCATTGGCTCTCTTGGCCACCTGGGCACACTGCTGGCTCATGTTCAGGCGCTTCATGTTCACTCTTTTCCAGAAGAGTGGATCAACCCCTTCATCTCTGCAAACAAATTGAGACCTCTCAGAAGTATTGATATGCCTTTGAGATTCATTAGACTGATATGCAATTCATACTACTGATAGCAGTACTGACATATTATGAGGTAGTGCTGAAGGTGATTACTTGAAAGGCTTGAAAGCAGGAAAAAAAGAACAGCAAGGGTAAAATGCATTAGAAGTTGTGAAGCAAAGGTCTGTGAAGAAGGTTGTAGTTTGACACTAACTGGAGTTCCAGTATATAGTCCTTAGGTGTTTTCCCCTGTGACAGGTTTACAGGCCACAGGGAAGGGAGATGGTGATAGAACATGTAACTTGAAACTGTTAGGACTTTCTTTGGTAGTCATTTGAGTTTGTCACAGTCAAAGTTAGGGCCCAAGAGCTGGATCATTAAACCTGGCATTGTGGCTGTGGGCATAAGCTGGAGACTGCGTGACCTGCTGTGGCTTGCGCTCCTAATGTCCAGCTTCCCAAAAGCCCTTTGAGAGGCACTTATGCAGGTGGCTGTGGGATGAAGATGCACACACCTCATGGGTTAACATCAGGTCATGTGGTGTTGAGACAGCTGTAGCTGATGATTCCTGAAGGCACAACCTGTGTGCTACAGTTAGAGGATCAGAAGCAGAGCTTTAAGTCCTTCACTTGGCCTCCTCCAAAAATCAGTGGGCAGCAGCCCAGCGGGATTCATGGGGGCAGAGAAAGGTGCTGGGGACAGGCCAGATGCATCTCTCTCTGAAAATACCCACTTTCCCAAGGCCATCTGATGTGACTGTTTAGGATGTAAAGAACTTTAAGCACAAATCCGCTGAATGCAGGACCGAGTCTGCACTGGAGCTGATTTTATTGCCTATTTCCATAACATTCTAAAGATGTGAGAATGAGAGGCAACTTGGCAGACACTACCCCATTGAAGAGTGGCAATGGGTAGGAAAAAGGGGTATTGAGGTTTAGGCCCACACTGCTGGCACTTAAGACCATGCTCTGCTCCTATTCCTCCTGTAGTGAGATGGGGAGGAGAACATATAGCAGAGGGCTTGAAGGTTAAGAAAAGAACAGGGAGACCACACTCCTCGGTTATGGCCAAGGACAAAAACAGACAGTGAAACAACACCAACTTAATGGAAACAACACCACTGTTACCAATTCAACAATCAAATCAGAGTAGGGTATTGAGAAATACAATGAGGTCTTGAAAACATCTTTCCCCCACTGCTCTCTTCTTTCTAGGCTCAGCTCTGCTACCAATTTCTCTGCCGACTTCCCCCCAACAGAGCAGTGGGGTGGTGAACGGGGGTTGCACTCAGTTCATCATACATTGTCTCTGCTGCTGCTTCCTCCTCAGGGTTAAGACCAATAACACTTGTCTGCTCCAGCATGGAGTCCCTCCCATGGGAGACAGTCCACCAGGAACTTCACCTGTATGAACCCTTCTCGTGGGGCTGCAGTTCTTCACAAACTGTTTCACAGTGGGTCCCTTCCATATGGGCTGCTCCAGTATGAACTTCCCCCACAGTCAGATCTTTTTGGGGCCCATTCATTAGCTATGGTGTGGAGTCCTCCATGGCCTGGTAGACTCCACCATTAATCTTCATGGGCTGCATGGGGAGAGCCTGCCATTTCACCACAGACTGCAGAAGAATTGATCCACTAGTGCCTGGAATATCTCCTCCTCCTCCTTTCTCACTGACCTTGCTGTCCTCATAGTTTCTTTCATGTCCCACTCCCCTCCAAGAACTTGTTCAGCAGGTTTTCCCTTCCTGGATATGTTATTGCAAGGGAGCTCGTTGGCTTGGTCTTAGCCAGAAGTCGGCCTGACTTGGAGCTGGGGAAGCTTCTAGAAGATTGTTACAAGAGCTACCCCTGCAGCCTCACTCCTGCCACCAAAACCCCACAACACACAGAAACCCAGCACGTGGGTACAGCAAATGCTCAGCATGCTCATGACAAACTGAGCAATAAAACAAACTGGTGCGAAATACACAGGATGCTACTCAATAAGGAAAGGTGGAAAGTTCTGCATCTCCATAGACATAATCAACTCACTGACAAAACAGAAGACAGAGTACAGCTGGCTAATGGAAAAGAAATGAGATTTCAATGAAATACTGGTAGCTGGGCATACTCCACACCATTATCATACTGCTGTGGAAAGTGCAAACCTTTTTCTGTGTGAATAAGCAGAATAAGAATATGTAGAACAAGTAGGGTGATTTTTCCCCTTGTTCCAGCTGGAAGAGCTATTTCAGAAAGCAGACTGCATCCTGGTCTTGCCTGGCTTTTCAAAAAACCTGAGGGTAAAAATTAAAAATGATTTAGAGGAAGGTGAGAGTGATCAGCTCAAAGAAAATGTGGTGTGTCAAGAAAGGCTGAAAGAATCTGGCTGTTGCCAGCCTAAGGAAGCTTGAACAGGGATGTCAAAACAGCATCCAACCATGTGAGTGTAGCTACAAAAGAGACAAAGAAATAACTGTGGACCAGACAAAAAGAATAAGGTCAAACAGCAGCAGAGGAAAATGAGTAAAAAAAACCCCAAACAAACAACAAAACAATATTGTAACAGTCATGCTAAAAATACAGATACAGAGATATAGATTGTCCATCCATACAGATGTTTAAAAAACCCAAATTAAATAAAAATCTGTCAGAGGAATGATATGGTGGTCTCATCTTGAAATTAGGACAGTGTTAAGAGCAACTAGGTCATCAATTTCCATGCCTTTGTATGGTCTGCAGAAAGACATAGGTTTGTCAGGACATCTACCTTGTACCTATAGCCCTCTGTTAACTGTATAATGAACTAGATGAGAGCGGACTCCTTTGTTAGTCACTTATGTACTTAAATTAAGGCACCAAAGTGCCCCAAACAATAGCATAAAAAACAGAGAAATTTCAGGCACAGTTCTACACTGCAGATTTGTTATGTTTGTGCCCTAGCACCAGGAAAGCCTGCAGTGTTAGCCTGCTTCTTTATCATGGTGTAGTAAGCAGAAGCATAAATAAGTGATGTGCAGGAAAGGAAATGCAAGCTAGAGCATCCCAGCTGGAAAGGCTCTGGGGATGGAAAGCAGCTTGTATGTGGAGCCAGGCTGACCTGCTTCCCCAAGAGAAAAAGGAAACCAAAATAATCCCAGTGAATCTGGAAGAAGATTCGGATTATATTTAACTGAGTCTGATACGAAATATTTCCAGTGTGGCATGTCTGCAGCCTCAGAGAACCCAGTCACCTGTATGCCACAATGCTTAATCCCTTTCTCACAGCTTAGCTTTATTTTCTGCAGAACAGAGAAATAGTGAGCTGCTTCTAGTCAAATCTTTTTCTGGTATTTTGTCATCAAAGCATTTTCTGCCAAGGGAATCCTCCTCAACTCCAGCAGCCTTAGACCATTAGTGGCACCTCAGCAATGCAAACCTGGTGGTAGATGAGTAACCTGCTGGTAGCTAAGTAAATCAGCAATTTACCTTGATGGGGCTCCTTCCTATTCCCTTGTCAGGAAGAAAACACATTGCTGTAAATCAGTTTTTTTCCAACCTCTTCCCTGACAAAATCTCTGAGTACATAACTTGACTTCCTGATTCAAAGACCACATATGCTTTTATGAATCTGTCTCATGACCAGGTCAACACATGGCTAAAATAGGACATGGTAAGAATGCATTTCAAATATAATGCAGGATGGATTGTGGATCAAGCTTGAGGTGTGTTCAGCTCAGCTCATCCCTGTACATGTCTGTCTCTCATCTGCTTCAGCAGTTTCTCCCTTCTGTGTAAAATATGGCTGCTAACTTCAGTGCTGTCCACCTCAGCCTTGTTAGCACTCACCACACAAAAAAAAGATTTTATTAAAAATTTCCTTCCTGGATAGCCTTCCTTTAAGTACCTTTACCACTGATTTAGTCAAACAGAGGAGATAAAAAAGAGTGAAAAGGCACTCAGCATTTCTGATTTGAAGACACATTGGTTTTGTAACTTTCAAGATAAATTTTATTAATTATTTTGCTGACTTTGATGTGAAAGCTTGTTCTTCATAGAATCAAGCAGGTTGGAAGA
>WAAF01005830.1:2312-42143 GCA_013400475.1 Tricholaema leucomelas
GTTGTTATGTTTGGAACTGATTATTTTTACTAAATCTGATGCTTTGCAGGTACAAACCAAGCTGAATGTGAACTATGATTTTTTTTTCTGTCATTCAATATAAGGCTATGATTAAATACAAGTATTTTCAGGTATGTTGGTTTTGTTCCTTTTCTGGTTTTATAGAAAGTTATTAAGTCCCAGGAGACATTAAGGAGCAGAGTGCAAGCTTCTGAAATCTGATTTATTATTATAAAAATACTTTCCTCACATTCTTTTAATATTTTATTTTACTCTACTGAAATTTTGATCAAGGTACATTTCTGCAAAAAATATATGTCAAACCACTTTCAATAATGTTAAAAAAGCTCTTTACACTGAGAGTAAAAAAAAAAAAAGGAAAAGAAAAAAAGAGCAATCACTGGAAGTTATATTGGAAGCAATTTCAGTGAATCTGCCCTTTCCACCCCAAGGAATTTTGAAGGAAATTGTCTTCCTGGTGTTATATCCAATACCATTAATTTAATAAAAGGTAGAAAAAGTTAATTTCATCTCTATGCCTATTAATTGATATTTCCTTCATTCTGCTTTTGCACAAAAAAATGTATAATCTGCTGATGGCAGCATTTTGCCTAAAATATTAATTTAGGCTATTGCCTCTCTATGAATTCATCCTTCATGAAGTCAAGACAACACACTTTGTTTTCATCTAGGACAGTAACCTCACTGCAGCCTTCAGAACTGTACCTAGACACACTTACACTCTTCAGTTTACAATCACAGAATAGACTCATAGAATCAACCAGGTTGGAAGAGACCTCCAAGATCATCCACTCCAACCTAGCACCCAGCCCTGTCCAGTCAACTAGATCATGGCACTAAGTGCCTCATCCAGGCTTTTCCTGACCACCTCCCTGCACAGCCCATTCCAATGGCAAATCACTCTCTCTGTGAAGAACTTCCTCCTAACATCCAGCCTGGTTAGCCTGGCTAACCCCCACCTGGCTACAGCCTTCCTTCAGGTAGTTGTAGACATGACCCCTGAGCCTCCTCTTCTCCAGGCTGAACAACCCCAGCTCCCTCAGCCTCTCCTCATAGGGCTGTGCTCCAGTTTATAACCTGGATTCAGAAAAATAAACACAAAATGTAATAATCACAGAATCACTAAACTATTAGGCTATGTTTACTGCTATGGTTGTACTTCAGGATCCTCCTGGATCAGCTATGGACATTGTTCAAATGCATTTGCATTTATATAAAGAGTGAATGATGATTGCTTGCCAAACATTATGGTTATAGCACAAACAACAACCTACCGAGTAACCCCCTTAGGTATATTACCTATTAGACCTATACCTTAATAAATATTTCTTGTCAGTCTCACATTTTTTTCTTACACAACTGCTACAATATCTGTCACAATTCTGGCAGCCAGTTTGGAAAATGCAAACATTCATGTTTTGTTTTCCAATTGTATTGGTTTTTTTTTCCAGTAGCTGCACTTACAGATTTTTTTTTTCCTGACCATTGCAAATTAATTATGTTATTTTAGATTATTTGATCTCTAAAAGTCACTATGCTGAAGCCTTCAGGTTTTTGAGATTTAGAATAATTGCTACATTTATTCTTGATGGGAAGATTTGTGAGGCCTTTAAAAAATGTCTTTGTAACATGCTATATTCTCAGTGTAAAGCTAAGCAGCATCATATAGGAGCTGCTTGATGTAGTTTCCTGATACATCCTCCTCTGAATTAAAATAAACCAAAGATTCACCACTGAATTCACTGGGCACTTAAACTCCTCCTGTTTGCTTAATCAGTAGTATTTTTATTTATGCAAGTGGTCTTTCAAAACTCTGGTGTTAGACATTTCCTTTGCTCTATAATTTGCATAGAAACCTAGAATTGGGTTGTTTTGTAACACTTTGAAGCACTGAAAACAGCCCTAATAAAGGTGATTTAGTTGTTAGTTGGTGTAAGTTAAGGGTAATTCAATCTGATAAATCCTTGTCATATATGTATATATTAAATAAATCCTTTTCCAGATGCTAAATTATAACAAAGGGAACAGCTGGGACTGATTTTTGATTCTGCAAGAGCAGAAAACAAAAACATTTTCATGAGGGGAGAGAGTTGGACAGATAGAACAAATCAGGGTAGTTTCCTAAAGTATATTTGGAGTTTTTTAGGTTAGAATAAGAATAGAATAGAATCAACCAGGTTGGAAGAGACCTCCAAGATCATCCAGTCCAACCTAGCACCCAGCCCTAGCCAGTCAACTAGACCATGGTACTAAGTGCCTCATCCAGGCTTTTCTTGAACACCCCCAGGGACGGTGACTCCACCACCTCCCTGGGCAGCCCATTCCAATGCCAATCACTCTCTCTGTGAAGAACTTCCTCCTAACAGCCAGCCCATACTTTCCCTGGCATAATTACATACAGTTGTGAGAAGGCATTGTTAGGAGATATGGCACTGGTAATGGAAATTATTAACCTCTAAAAGCCCCAGCTAAGGAGGCTGGAGATTCTGAGTGTCAAGGTTAAGGTCAGGATTTCCCAAAGGGCACAAAGAGGATGAGGGAGAGAGACTTAGGAAGAGGAAAACTAAAATTACTTTAATTAAAAAGAAAATAATAATAAGATACATACAAATATTTACAAAGCCAATATCAAACCCAACCTCAGAAATGGCAATTAGTCACTGTCACCACTGATGCTGTGGCAGAAGCCCCAGACTGGACTCAGTGGCAGGCAGGAATAAGATTTAGGAGCTGGATTCTGGAACTAGATTCAGGAATGAATAGATCAAAATTGAAGGGAGGAATGGACAAAGTCCTTCTTTGATGATGGCCATTGAAGAAGAGAGCTAGACCCTTGTGATCCCTCAGCTTTATACTGAATATGACATATATGGGATGCTCCTAAATGCTTTGCTTTATGCAGTCCAGGAACACTTTGGCTTATCTCTCACCTCTAAAGGGAATGCAGGTACCTGACAGCAGATGAAAGTCTCATACACTCTTTTGTGTGAAAGTTATCCAAATTGACTACTAATTTCTCATGAAGGAAGTATGAAGACTATACTCATGTCATGGCAGGCACCATGCATGCAATGAATCACATGCCTCTTACTTATTCAGCTCAGCACTATCAGCTAGCCTGAGTTGTGTAAGACTCACTTATGTAATATTCAGCTAGTTGCTAGACATTTCAATTTAATTTACTTGACTGATTCACTCATCCTTCATCAAAAAAGCAAAGTCTTGCTGTATTTGATTAGTATGATCACCCCAGTATTACAGGAACCAGGACAAAGTTATCCACATCTCCTGCATAAATACATTTGGAATCAGGTCTCCAAGCATTTGTATCAGCCACTGAGATGAAGGATAACATTAAAGGAGGAGGCTATAAAGCCTGGGGACAGCAGCAGTGGAAAACAACATGAAACAGCTGCCGTTTGCAAGTGTGCAGCAGGGAAAAGTAGTGGAGGCTGTGTGTAATAGGACATTAACAAAACAGTGAAGAAGCTAGAATGGCAACATATGCTTATTGATTGGGGCTGACATATAGACTGGAAACTGTATTTCTTTGAGAGTGTGAAAAAAAACACAAGCAGCAAACACAAACTCAAATATATTTTGATTGGTTTTGATATTCTGTGCAAACCAAAGGCATTATGAACACTGACATGAAGTGTTTTGCCATGTTGCTGACTATGCAAGCTTCAATATGCATTGCTTTTGCAATCCCCGTTCAACAGACTCCTTTCTTATTTCTCCTCATTTCTCTGTTTGATTTTGTTGGCTATGAAGAATTAGCAGTGATGCAGCACCTGTTTATTGCAACTAATCTGGAGTCAAAGTCAATGTGACATCTGATGAGGCTGAAAGCACTTAGTTGTTTAGATGTGAAAAAGCCAAACTCCACACTTCTGTAGATCTGGGAACACTGAAGACAGATCAGTAGTCAGTTCAAGGAATACTATTGCAAACATCAAAGAAGAAAGGAATATTATAGTTGAATTTCTAATCAGGATACATGATAACACAGTCTTGGCTTTCTACACTGGTAATCTAAGATGATTTTTCTTAGCATAATCACAGCCCTTTGAATGGCTTATTCTTTCCCACTTTGTATATTAATCACACACATTTCTTGTGATGGATCTGTTCCTTAGCACAGATAAATGATCAGGGACCTTCTGCTCTGGTTATTGTGCTTTTCACTGGCAAATAATTATTTCAGTTCACTGGTACAAAAGAGGTCTTTCTTTAAAACTATGATGCATTATGCACTCACAGCGTGATCATTAGAGCTAGAACATCAGTTTGTACTGTGCCATGTGTTATGAACAGAGCTGCATGAAAATGAAATTTTCTTCCCTTTCCCATCCATTTGAACTGTAGTTGAAGCTGCCTGTTCTGCTGGAAAGCCATCTGTCTTGCAATGTCCTATGTGTAGGCTTTGGGACTTGTTTCAGTTCCACCTAATTTCAAACATTGCTTAAATTAGAAGCAGTGTTACCCAAGGCACCTTTTCTGTCAGAGGAAGGTACAGGAACTTCCAAAAGGTAATTCAACCCAGTTAAGAACTGTATCACGTTCTAGAGGTGTAGACAGCCCAGGGCAGCAATATGTCTGACTTAGGCTGCTCAGTTAGATGCCTCAAGTTAAATGGATTGGATAGAGGCTAGAGCATGCAAACAGGGCATAGATGTCTGTGAAACAGATTATGAAAACAAACCTAGCTTGGGAAGTGAGAGGCAAAGGATAAAACCCAGCACTATAGTGCACTGAGTTAAGCACTGGAGGAGAAAACAGGGAAACGAGGATGACTGAAAACAAACCATGGCACCAGGAAAGCAATCCACGTGTGTTTGCATGAACAAGAAGCTTAGTACTTAGCAAAGTTGTGCATGTATATTTACTCCTGTGCCCTTTCTACTTAGCAAAGTTGTGCATGTATATTTACTCCTGTGCCCTTTCTTTCCTCAGATAAAGCCTGACTTAAGGTGCAAAAAAAAAAAAAAAAAAAAAAAAGCAAAAAGCTATACAGATGCCTCAAAATCTGTTTGGAGGAAAAAAAGAAAAGGAACAGAATGGACCAATGTAATAGGATAATTGGCTGCTTGGTACCACAATGCACATCTACAAAAATCCAGAATCATTTTAAGGGCAGAAAGATTACTTTAGTCACCAAGTGAAGAGTTAACACTAGATCCTCCTCTGTAAAGGAAACTGTCTTCTTCTTTTGAAATGTTAAAGACATATAGAATATCCTAGTATGAGGAGAAAAGTTTGTCTCCCTCCATAGAATGGTTTAGGTTGGAAAGGACCTCAAGGATTATCCAGTTCCTACCCCCTGCCATAGGCAGGGACACCTCCCACTAGAACAGGTTGCTCAAGACCTCATCCTTTACCTGATAGAACTCAGATCCACCTGAAGTCTGATACTGAGTAATAAAAGCAGGATATAAACAATATAATCATAATTAGCTCATAGTTGCATAAAAAGTGCAGGATAATTCTATACAATTCCCCTCAGCAACAGACAACAAATCCAATATATACAACTCCCAATCTGGATAGAGTAAAATGTCACTCACACAACATATGTTTACCTTTTAAAAAGTGGTAGTGCCTACATATTGCTGCAAAGAAGGATAAAAATTTAGGACTGCAATTGACTTCTAGACAAGTTTACACCCAAAGAACTTCAAATAGCGAGAGAAGTGTTGTCCACTCATGTAAATTGCCAGAATCCTCAGTTCCACTAGCTAAAAACCACCCCAAAACACAAGTATTAACCACTGACAGGGATTTGGTAAAAGGTTGCTTTGTGGAGTAGCATTTCAAAACCTTCAGTCTTTCAGTCCTTCCTGAAGCAGCTGGGTTCTGCTGAGAGGAAGGTACTTCATCAATAAAACCCCTACCTCTCTCCAGGATAGAAGTTTGTATGTGCTTAGAACACCTCTCATCATCCCTTCAGGTCTACATCCTTTCAGGAGAGAATTTAGTGTTAGCATCTAACACATCTATCTGAAGCCAAATGCCTCTATTTAAATGCCTCTGTAGGCTTTGTTTCTTTCATTCCTGCCTTCACATCTTGATCTTTCCCTGTCTGTCAACACAATTTTGGCTCAAGATTTCCTCCCTTCCTTTTATTTTTTTTTCTTTTCTTTTTCTTTCTTTCTTTCTCTTTCTCCATTTGCTGCTTTCCACCTTTTGAAAGTAATCTATCAATCCACACTGTTATTTGTCTTATGCAACCTATTTATCCACCTTCATTTGTTCCCACAGCAGCAACTATAATAAAATACTTACTTGTAAAACTTCACATAATGCTCTCAAATGTCTAGTGATAGTCAGACAAATAGGCAGCTTTGCTCTGCTTCTGATGAATGTATCCCAGATTTTGCTTCTGACATGCACAGACACATGAGCTCCTCTATTGGGCAAGGCTGCCTGTTAGAGTTAATTTCAAAAACTGGAGGAAATAAGACATTTGAGAAGAAAAATATTAAGCAAGTTGCATTTAGACTCTGACCTTCATTTTTACGTGCAAATCACAGTGCTGAGAAGACAAACACTGGTGAAAATGGGGCAGAGTTGATAAATGAACTACACAGTAAATTACTCCTCCTACAGGTGTATGGACTACTGTTTACTGCTAGTGGGAATATCAAATAATATGGACAGCTTACTTATTCAGAATAACACATTGGTTGATGATGCAATAGCAATGAGACATTACCCAGAAAAACAGGTAGTTGATACAATGCCAGAACTAAAGTTACATGGATGAAGGTGACCAAAAGCAACAAAATCCTCCTGAATAGCATAGAATAGAAGAGAACAGAATAGAATGGAATGGAATGGAATGGAATGGAATGGAATAGAATAGAATAGAACAGAACAGAACAGAACAGAACAGAATAGAATAGAATAGAATAGAATAGAATAGAATCAACCAGGTTGGAAGAGACCTCCAAGATCATCCAGTCCAACCTAGCACCCAGCCCTATCCAATCAACTAGACCATGGCACTAAGTGCCTCATCCAGGCTTTTCTTGAACACCTCCAGGGACAGCAACTCCACCACCTCCCTGGGCAGCCCATTCCAATGCCAATCACTCTCTCTGGCAAGAACTTCCTCCTAATATCCAGCCTATACCTCCCTTGGCACAACTTGAGGCTGCATCCCCTTGTTCTGTTGCTGGTTGCCTGGGAGAAGAGAAAATGATGATGGTCATACATTTGAGTGACCAGTGGTGGTCAAACCCCTGTTTTGGATCCCTGTGTTTGATTTTTTGTGATCCTACATAAATCTCTTTCAAATCTAACTAATTAGTAATCATTATTTTTTAAGTGGTTATTAGTTCAGATTTTCTTCAAAAGCATAGCAATGAAAACCTCCCTTGAACAATGCAAGAACAAGAGATAAAGTGAAGCGATAAAAAAATAGGGATAAAGCAAAGTGATAAAAAAAGTGGTCATGGCTACTAAAATAACATCACTAAGAGACACTGAAACATATTTTCTCTGATAATAACTTCCCTGATTTCCATTTTCATGTAAAATCTCTTAGTGATGAATCAAAAACGTTAATTCTTGTGATAAAAACAATTAGCATATCTAAATCCCTATGACACTAAAGGCAGCTTAGCTATAACAAAGTAGAAGTTATTAAGAGAGTGACACCATGCTTGAAGTAACTTTGAGTAGCTCAGCTTCTCTATGATGGGCACCACAGGACAGCTCTGGATGCTTGATAAAGGCATTGCTAAACTAGTTACTTCTGAAAACTGCATCCATAAAAATTACCTAATCATAAAGCAATATAGATAAAAACATTGGTTTATTGTTCACTATATATATTTGACCCTTTGTCAAGGGTGCAACACCCCAAGTTAAAGGAGACAGAGAAGACTGTATAATGCCAGAGATGATATCAGACATTTCATAATTCTCTCAAAGCGACATTTTATCACTTAGATGTCACATATTAAAGCTGTCACCCACTGGACTGTTAAGCTGACACATTTTACTGCACTTTTCATTAAATTCTTCTATCAAAATAACAAAGAGATATCGGACTTTGAAACTACTTTTAGCTCAAAACGATTTTACTTGTTGTCCAGTACTGAACAAATACATTTGTGTAAGGCAAAAGAATTTTTTGCTGTCAAGGTGACTTGCAGTCTTCTAATAACTCTGAGAAAATGGACACTAGGTGTACATGATGGTTCCATTCCACGCTATAGTTCCATGATCCATGACCTATAAACAGTTTTAAATGAAGCTATTTGGAAATCTGATGTGATGGTTTGGGTGTTACTTGCGCCCCCCACACTTTGGAAAAATCGCCTAGACTAGACTCAGCAGCTCTGGAAATTGAATGAAGCTTTATATTTCCAGCTTAGCACAAGATACAAGCAGTTATTTACAATATAGACAGAAACATACAAGTTAAAAAGGTGATACAGAAACACAACAGCCCTCCCAGAAACCAGAGTCCCCATGAGGGGCTCTCTACCACCCTTCCACCTTCCTGCCACCCCTCTACCTTACTTAAGACTTTGTCTTACGCTCAAGGTAGTTTGGAGGATCGGCCAGGGGGGTTAGGAAGCAGATGGATTAGTCACATAGATGGCAGGTTAAGTTAGAGAGAGAAGTTCAGCCCCAGAGGGACAGAGAGCGACTCTGTTATCTCTATCTGTGTTCTTGTTCTTATGCATCTCAGCAAGTCTATGAGTGAAGTAGACATCACCATTGTTTCCTTTTCACAGCCTATAATCTAATTCTTCTCACCAAAACTTCAAACTAGCACATCTGAACATATGAGTTTGGTCCATATTCAACCAACTAAATGAATGTTAAAGTGACAAGCAGCCAACAGCTCCCATTGATTTACATGAATCACTCATTGCGTTGGTTTTGAATGGGATAGAGTTAATTTCCTTCATTGTAGCTAGCATGGGAATATGTTTTGGGTTTCTGCTGGAAACAGTGTTGATAACAGCACTTGGGTCACAACAACCCCAAGCAATGTTACAGGCTTGGGGCAGTGTGGCTGGAGAGATGCCTGGCAGAAAGGGATCTGGCGGTTGTAATAGGCAGACGAACATGAGCCAGCAGTGTGCCCAGGCAATCAAGAAGGCCAGTGTCATCCTGGCTTGTATTAAAAATGCTCTGGCCAGCAGGGGTAGGGAGTTGATTGTCTCCTTGTGCTCAGCTTTGGTGAGGCCACACCTCAAGTGTTGTGTTCGATTTTGGCCACTGCAATACAAGAGAGATGTGAAGGTGCTGGAGTGAGTGCGGAGGGCAATGAAGTTGAGGAAGGGCCTGGAGAACAAATCTCATGAGGAGCAATTGAGTGAGCTAGAGATGGTTAGTTTGGAAAAGAGGAGGCTGAGGGGAGATCTGACTGCTGTCTACAACCACCTGAAGGGACGTTGTGGAGAGGCTGCTATTGGTCTCTTCTCATAGGTAATTGGAGGCAGAACAAGAGGGAATGGCCTCAAGCTGAGACTGGGTAGGTTTAGATTGGACATTAAGAATTTTTTTTTTCACAGAGAGAGTGGTCAGGCACTGGAATGAGCTGCCCAGGGAGGTGGTGGAGTCATCAACCCTGGTTGTGTTTAAGAATCGTTTGGATGTAATGCTTAGGGATATGGTTTAAGGTGAATGTTGTAGAGTATGGTTATAAGTTGGACTTGGTGATCCTGAGGGTCTTTTCCAGCCTGGATGTTTCTGTGGCTCTGTGATCAGAGGGTGTTTTTGTCATAGTCAGCAGTGATTACACAGTCAAGGCTTTTCGCGTACTCCACCTACTGGCTGGGGCTGCAGAAGCAGCTGGGAGGGGATACAGACGTGACAACTGCCCCCAGCTGACCAAAGCGATATTCCGTGAGGTATAACATCAAGCTCAGCATATAAAGCTGGGGGAAGGGGAGGGCATTTGGTGCGACGGTGATTGACTGCCCAAGTGGCACTGACGCATGATGGAACCCTGCTTTCCTGTAGATAGCTGAACACTTTCCTGACAATGGGAAGTACTGAATTAATTTCTTGTTTTTCTCTGCTTGTGACACCAGCTTGTGCTTTACTTATTAAACTGTCTTTATCCCAACCCACTGGTTTTCTCACTTGCACTCTTTGGATTCTCTTCCCTATCCCAGTGCGGGGTAATGAGGGAGCAGCTGTGTGATGCTTAGTTGCCAGCTGGGATTAAACCCTGATGCTCATATAATAAACCTGTTACAGTAAGGTTGCTGTGATCCAGTCCATGTCTTTGCCTTGTTGTTTTCTTTTTTTTTTTTAAAGTATACATGAGATGACTGAAAACACATTGCCACCATATGGTAAAATGGAGCTCAAAGAGCCCCAGGAAGCTCAGTGGAGATTTGTAATCATAGTACATTGCAGTCCTTTGAGAAGACAGAAGCTTGAGTCCTGAGAGCAATGTTTTCCTACTAACTGTGTGAAGGCATCTACCCCGCTCCTGCTTCTGTAGTTTACTTTTTGCTCATAACTCTGTGCTGAACAGTGTTGTACATTGCAGACATCCTAAGAGTCGACAGATAATTGGACATTGCTTTGAATAATGTATGTCTTTAGAAATTTAACAGGCATAGCTTTAACTTTCAGCACATCTCCTGCCGAGCCTGAGGTAGTCCATGTCAGTCTGGAATCAGCCATATCATTTTTCACTGAAGTATTTCAAATGCCATATCCTCTGTGGTACATGCAGGTCTAGATTGGATTTTTTTTTTAGGTACTGTACATTATTTTTTAATCTGTTTTTTGGACAAGGAACATATGTCCATTCTGAACATACAGAAGGTTATAAACAAGCAAGAGGAACTGTAGAGACACAGATCCCCATGTCCAGCTAACTACACTCTGCTGATAAACACAGAAGATTAGAAGAGCATACTGAGCATATAGCCTATGTCACGACATGGTTTTCCAGAGCCTTATGTGTAGTCAACCCCCTCTGGGTTTCTCTTCTGTGAATTTTGTTAGTCTCCCCACGGAGCCATGTACACTTCCAAGGCAATGCATATTTTCAGACAGAAGAGGTAGTTTTATTTACTGGAAAAAAAACAACAACAACAAAACTCCCAAAACTTTACTTGTGAGTTTTTTTTACACTGTGGTCTGGTTTTATATTCTACATTTTTCATTCTATAAACCTCAGCATAGCTCTACTCTGTTATGGTGACAGCTCACAGAATCTAAAATATCATTTTGAGGCCTAAGGTATAATCTTTCACACAGTTCTGTGGTAGAACTACTTTTATGTAGACAAAAAATAATTGGAAGACACAAAATAGCTATTAAAATTAGTTTGAAAAACTCAGTATCATAGAATCATAAAGTCAGTCAGGTTGGAAATACCTCCATCATCCAGTCCAACCTAGCACCCAGCCCTGTCCAATCAACTAGACCATGGCACTAAGTGCCTCATCCAGGCTTTTCTTGAACACCTTCAGCAACAGCAACTCCACCACCTCCCTGGGCAGCCCATTCCAATGCCAATCACTCTCTCTGTCAAGAACTTCCTCCTAATATCCAGTCTAGACCTCCCCTGGCACAACTTGAGACTGTGTCCCCTTGTTCTGTTGCTGGTTGCCTGGCAGAAGAAGCCAACCCCCACCTGGCTACAGCCTCCCTTCAGGTAGTTGTAAACAGCAACAAGGTCACCACTGAGCCTCCTCTTCTCCAAGCTAATGAGTATTTTTCAGAAGTGTCACAACATATTATGAAAGCTTTGTTTAGGCTTTACTTACACTCCTTTATTTGTGTATTTTTCTTGTTTCACAGAAATAATTATTTCACTATTTCATTTTAAACTGTAATGTCCATATAGTTTGATTAGAGTTTATAGTGGGGGAAGAAAATTAGAGAAAAGAAGAATGTAATAAAGAAGGTCACAGATAGAATGGGGAAAAATATAGTGGAAAGCCTTCCTGGCATTATAATTTCCTTTGGGATCTCAGGTCACATAGGTGACACCATAACAGTTTAAACACCCAGCTGAAGTTCTGTGATCCAAGCCAAATAATTAGAAGAAAACCTCCCTCATATTCAGTTCACCCCATAACAGCTTACAAGAGATGTGAAAATATTTCACAATACTTATGTTCAATCAGCTTGTCACAGGTACCCACATTTCTGTTTTAACTATGTATATTAGGAGACAATGAGTTAGATCCTTACTGGTGCTGGGAAGCAAATGGATTAGGGGATACATGCATATATGCAGTTAACCCAGACATAAATGGCTGGAAAGCAAATGGATTAGGGGATACATGCATATATGTAGTTAAGCCAGACATGAATGGCTGGGAAGCAAATGGATTAGAGAATACATGCATATATGCAGTTAACCCAGACATGAATGGCTGGGAAGCAAATGGATTAGGGGATACATGCATATATGCAGTTAACCCAGACATGAATGGCTTGCAGTTTTGAAGAGGGCCATTTATACCTAAATATATTTCAGGGAAATGTGTTAGATGTAACTCTGGTGTCTCATCCATCAGGCATTAACTTGTAGGAATTAACCTTCTGTGGAAAGGACATCAAAGAGACGATTAGAATAAACACAATTTAAGAAGTGAATGGGAGAGAAGTGTTCGAAATAAGAAGCATAAAGAGAGATGTGTCTCAGGCTTCAGAAGGAAAGCTAGTCAGCTGCTCTGTTATCTGACAGACATTTGCTAAGGTGATAACCTGACTTGAAAACTTAATATGTTTGTAATAGACTCAGATTCCCTTTAGAAAAGCTGTCTTGTTTAACTATAACTGTTCTTTGCTGCCTATTTCCTGTAAAAAGTTTAAACGTCTCTTTCAGAAATGATTCAGGTCTCTATCAAAGGGAAAGTGTTGGCAATTTCACTTGCCACTTCCAGGTTCAACGCTGAGGAGTCCAAGGCCAGAATCATGTAACATGTTTGCTGGAAAGATTACCCAGATGAAAGCTAGGACTTGAAATTTTAAAGGAAGAAAAAACCTGGTTTTGCCTAGATGCCAGTAAAGTATATGTAGATACCCTAATAAGTACTTTAATAGCAGATTAAGTATAGGACAAATTGGTTTTTTAATCCCAAGTACAACACTGTATATTATATATACACATTCCTGGCATGGTGATCTTCAAGATCTTTTCCAGCCAAAATTATTACCCTCTCCTTAGTACATCTGCTGGCACAACCATGGAGAAAAGGGACCTCAGAATGATAGAAATGGACATACTGGAGTTGTTGGTGTCACCAGGGGCACCTAAATGGTTCTAGCATGTATTTTGGAGAGGCCCTCAGGCTCTGACATCAAATGGACTAAAGTTTCTGCATAGTAAAACAAAATGTCCTATGAGTAATTCTCATTTGACTTCTCACTGGCTGCCTGTGAGCTGTACATTAATCTACTGACAGCAGTGAAGTCTTAGGTAATGCCTGACATGCCTCTTGTCCCTCATTGGGCATAATTGGTTTTTTTTGTGGTGAGATGCACTTCCGAGGATGGAGTTTGTTCTATCAAACTTTGTGCCATCCCTGAGTAGCAACCAGCAGAGCAAGAATATACCTGCAGGTGGCAAAGCCATCCTGGGTTTGTGTTATGGAGGGGTGATTAATTAATTGCAAGATGATATTTTCAAACTTAATATTGTTTATTAATTTTTGATATTCAGAATTCTTGCCACATCCAGCCACCAATTTTTAATAATCATCAGTTCTTTGCACAGTCATGGAAACATTATACAGAGGAATAAATAGATCTAGAAATAACTTGCAAAAAAATATATACACATTAACTCAACTGGAAGAGAAGGTTCCTGCAGTCAAATACTACTGAGGTCAATATAGCACTTTACCACTAGAGGGACTCAAGGAGCTCCTTTCTGCTTATGGCAGAAGGCAATGGAGAATTACAAGAGGCTTTAAGTATTTACTCACAAAATATTATTTCCCAACTCGCAGGGCTAGCTACAGCTTCAAACAGTACCCAAAGACTTTCATGGAATTCTGTTACTGTCTTGTCAGCTGCTGAGACTTGATTCTTGCCAGGCATCACAGGCTGGGGAAAGGACGCAGACAATCCCTGACCTTCTCCCTTGGCTCCTCTGGAAGACCTGTGTATCCAGGACTCTTCATTTTTGCAGGAGACTTTCAGGTGCAGGCAGGATGTCTTGCAGTGTGCAGTCTTAGCACAACGGGATGCTGGCTGTGCAGGTCGATCATGTGGAGGCATTTAGAGCCTGTTCCTGGTAAACTCAAGGCAGTGGAGTTTCCAGGCAAACAAATCCTGAGTATCACTTGGTGGCAAAGCTATCTTATAGCTTAGCATAGCATGGCAGAAGGCAATGGCAGGACCATTGCCAGAAACAGAGAGCAATAGCAGCAGGCAACAGCAGACACAAATACAAGGGAGGAGCACATTGCATTACCTTCATATCTCTTTTTATCAATTTAGCTTGAGACTCATGGGCCTTTGGACACAGAACAGCCAATCAGAATGGCAGTTATCCAAGCTTAACCGTATTAGGTGAAAGCATAGGCTTACTTTACCCAAATTTGGGAAAAGCATGGGCCTTGCACAAGGCAGGCACAAGCCAGGCATGTGTACCTTGTTTACCACAGGATGTAAACAGGTCTGGGCAGGCCAGAGCCCTTAGACTCAATGGCTCCAGGTTCTCTGTCCTCTTTCCTGTGGCTGCTTCTCCCCATAGCAGAAGGAAGGGGAGCAGAAAAACATGTCTGGGCAAGTCAGAACATGTATAAACCTGCCTTGGCCTACCACAACAGTTTATTAGTCTACCTTCCTCTCCCCATTCAAAAATGTCTAAAGCAAACTTGATTGGGTAAGTGGTCTGGTGAAAGTTTCATCCCCTGAGTGGTTGCTTGGACCTGTCTTCTGCATGCAATATTTTGCTGCTTGTGGTTTGGGTTTTATTGCTTGCAGCCCAGAAACTGACTCAGTGGCCAGGCAAACCTGGACACATTTGTAAGCTGAGTATGTGAATTAATTTTGTCATTGTTAGTTTTGGTTTAGCACGTCTGAGGGATACATTGTGTTGCAGCAGAAGATAGGCTTCTCACTTCAGCCAGTCAGTAACTTGGGATGGAAGGGAAAGAGCTCCTACAGCTCACAGTAAACTTGACTTCAGCCAGCCAGCATGCTTGGGCAAGTTTTGTCTT
This sequence comes from Tricholaema leucomelas, assembly GCA_013400475.1. NCBI lineage: Eukaryota > Metazoa > Chordata > Aves > Piciformes > Lybiidae > Tricholaema lacrymosa > Tricholaema leucomelas. The sequence goes on from WAAF01005830.1 coordinate 17,504, forward strand.
GCTCCATCATGCTAACCTGACCTCTCATCACAGCAGCTGAGGCCCAACCTGTCAGGAACCTGACTACACCAGAAACCAGCAGACAGCTCCTTGTGTCACGGATGACCCCAGCACCTTTTTCTGTATAATTGCTGTCAAGAGAACCATTGACTGCTAAAACACATCCTAAAACACAGCTCTCTTCATCTATACATCCTTTTTTGTTTTCTTCTGGTGTTATGCTGCCAGGAATGTCATTTTTATTTTGTTTTCAACAAAATCTGTTTTTCTTTTTTTCCCCTGGTTTATTCACATGGGAGTTTTCATAGAATCATTAAGGTTGGAAAAGACTCCTAAGGTTATCAAGTCCAAGCATCAACCTAATGCTACTGTGGCCACTAAACGATGTCTCAGAGTGCCATGTCTATATGAACACCTCCAGGTACAGTGACTGTGATGGTTTGGGTGTTACTTATCCCCCCACACTTTGGAAATCACCCAGACTAGACTCAGACAGCTCTGGAAATTGAATGAAGCTTTTGTATTTACAGCTTAACTCAATATACAAGCAGATATTTACAGCATATACAGTTATAGACAGAAATATACAAGGTAAAAGGTAATACAGAAACACAACAGCCCTCCCAGAAACCTGAGTCCCCAGGAGGGGCTCCCAACCGCCCCTTCCACCTTCTCCCACCGCTCTCAACCTTACCCCAGTCCCAAGGAAGAATGGAGGTTCAGCCAAGGGATTAGGAAGCAAAGTGGATCAACCAGAGAGACAGCAGAGAGGCTAGAGAGAGAAATGCAGCTCAGAGCTCCCAGGCAGAAGTGCCTTATCTATGTTTGGATTCTTGTTCTCATGTCTCTCAGCAAGCCTATGAGGGAAGTAAACATCAGCACTGTTATCTAATCTTTCTCACCAGAACGTTCTAGCTAGCTTCAAACTAGCACAGCAACTCAAGCATCTCTCTGAGCAGCCTGTTCCAATACCTTAATATTCTTTCAAAAAAAGAAAATTTTCCTAATATCCAGTCTAATCCTCCTAAGCTCCCACCAAGCTGTGTGTTGCAGCAGACATGATGGAGGGAAGAGATCCGTCCAGAGGGACCTTCACAGGCTGGAGAGATGGACTCAAGCCATTCTCAGGAAGTTCAACAAGACCAAGTGCAAGGTTCTGCACCTGGCATCCATGTAGACTGGTCAGTGACTGGCTTGAGAGCAGCTCTGCAGAAATATACTTGGGGGTGCTGGTGGACGAGAAGCTCAACATGAGCCAGCAGTGTGCACTTGCAGCCCAGGCTCTGGTTGTCTTTCTGGGCTGCATCAAGAGAAGTGTGACCAGCAGGTTTAGGGAGGTAATTCTCCCCCTCTACTCCACGCTGGTGAGATCCCACCTGGAATACTGTGCCCAGTTCTAGAGCCGCTATTACAAGAAGGATATGGATATGCTGGATATGTGTCCAGAGAAGGGCTACAAGGATGATCAGAGGGCTGGAGCATCTCTCCTGTGGAGATAGAGAGTTGGGGGTGTTGGATCTGGAGAGAAGGGTTCAAGGAGACATTGTGGCCTTCCAGCATCTTAAGGGAGCCTATATAGGAAAGCTGGGAAGAGACTTTTTAGGCTATTGGGTAGTGATGGGACTAGGGACAATGGAGTAAAACTAGAATCTAGATTGGGTAGATCTAGATTGGATGTTAGGAAGAAATTCATTATGAGCGCAGTGAGACACTGGAACAAGTTGCCCAGGCAGGTGGTGGAAGCCCCTTCCTTGGATGTTTTTGAGGCTAAGTTGGACAGGGCTCTGAGCAACCTGATCTAGTGTGGGGTGTCCCTGCTTATAGCAGGGGGGCTGGAAATAGATAATCCTTGAGGTCACTTCTAGCCATGACAATTCTATGATTCTATGAGTAACTACATCTTTCCCCAAGCAACTCCTACTTCCCCCCTACACCTCTCACCTCCCCCAAGCAGCTCCTGCTCCTCCATCACTACCCTACTTCACTTACCCAAAGCAGCTCCTGCTTCCCCTGTTTCACATTCCAAAGCAGCCCCTGCTCCACACCTCCTCCTTCCCTCTGCCTAAACAAATCCTACTCCACCACCACCACTTTTGCAATCATCTCAGAGCTTGAGGCAAGAGCCTCAACCTACTAAAATACTACACAGAGGAGCTCAGCTCCAGTTAGGACACCCAACCAACACCCATAGATGATGTTGCAGCAGTCACTAACCCTGTTCCTAGCTAGCCGGGGGGCCACCAGGCCCCCCGGCCTTTGTCCACCAACCCATTCACCCAGCGTGCACCAGGGGTACTCACCAGTGGTGATAGGAGGAGGATCCCTCTGCCCAGATGGGCACAGCTTGGGGCTTCTGCCCCTCCGGAGGGGAATTTAAAGGAGGAGTGGGCAGGGAGGTCAAAGTGGCTACACCTGGGGTGGGAGGAGACTCCGACATAGCTCAGCCCAGGTGCTCTGGGATCTGGGGGAAAGAAGGGGCAGCTATGGCATTCCTGTGTCATCTGGTACAGGTGGTCTGGGTTGGACTTGATGATCTTTCAAGGTCTCTTCCCAACATTCTGTGATTCTGTGAAAAGGTCATCAGCAAAACCATGATTTTTCTGGTATCTGTTTGGCCCACACCTTGCTGTTTGGCAGTGAGATTCTTCGTGGGGAGTTAGCAGTGTAACCAACTGCTACTGTGGAATTTGTTTGCAAGTGTAGCAAAAACCCCTGGAGTAATATTACAAGACAGCTCTGGAAGGGGTTTGTGTAGTGCACAGAGTTAAACACTAATATCGTTCCTTGATTTCTGCTCGGGTCAGGAGACTGGTGCTGAAATATGAGAGATTGGTGATTATTGATCATTAATTGCATCACACAGGGACACTGCTCAAAGACTTGAGAATGTGAAGATTATAGGAATTAGATTCACAGCATCCCCTGCTGTGATCAAGGAGCTACTTAAGCCAGGCTGTCAGAAGTGCTGGTGAAAACCTCTCCTCCATATACCTCATTTCCAGTCAGATAGGTAAGTTAGATGAGCTCCAAAGCCTGTATTCCCATGTGCCAGCTAATTCAATGAGCATAATTGTCCCATGACATGGGATAAGCATAGCTGGCCTCTCCTGTGTGAGCTACAGAATGATGACACAGATTTGGAGCAAATCAGTGATTTGAATGGGGACCTTCTACTTCTCAAGAAGCTCCCCTAAACACTGGGTCATCAGTTATTTACATACCACGTTGTTCTCCTGGAAGGCTATTCTGAAGACACTTGCTAGCTCATGCCCTGCTGTCAGGATTATTTGTGGGAATGCTTGCTTTCAAAACACCACTGACACTTCGCTTTGCAAGTTCCTCAGTAACTATATGCAGCTCATGGGAGGTGCATCTCCGATGAGATAATCTTGAGTTTGTGGCAGAAACCGTGCTTCAGTTTATTTACTCTAGAGTATGTAAGTGCTTTACCATCTAGAAAAGAGAAAAAAGTTTTCTCATGATGAGAATTTTGAGCAAAGGTACTCATTAAGGCAGCACATAAAGATGTGTCCTTACTGTGTGGTGAACCCTACTGAAAGCTGTCCGCAATCTGCTGGAGACAGAAGCTGGCAAATCCACACAAGGGCAGTGCAGAACCAAGGAGGTTGTCATCCATGATGTATAAGTCATATTCCTAAGATGCTGTTATTCAGTTAATAATGCACTGTCCTCTTTTCATTACTTCCAGACTTATTTGACATTGCTGCCTTTAGATCATGCTCCCAGAGTTATTTGGCAGGGAGCTCATTAAAATGTATCTGCATGCCTGATACAGGTTCTGCCCTGTATAATTTCGTAGATCCAGTTCTTCACCTTATGTATTATTTAAATGCATGGCTGATTTTACAGCCCTTTTAACGACTCCATATTGCTTAGAGAAATGAGAATCACACTCCTAGTTCTTTTAAAACTAAAGAAATCATCAGGGGGAAAAAGAAAGACAAAAAAATAAAGAACCATTATCATTCTGGAGTATTTAAAATGTTAGTGAAAAAAGAAATAAAAGTAGTCATCAGTGAAACATTACATCACTATCTTGTTATTCTCTTCTGGCTGACATCCACACAAAGCATGAACAGTAATGTAATTAGCAACATGGATGAATTTCCAAGAGAATTTTACAGGTATAGAAACAGCACAAGGCACTGAAGCTGCAGGTCAATGTTTCATCCTTTAATTTTGGATCACATACCTTTATGCAGAGCTGCATTACAAGGAGTGCAAGGGAGAGAGAGGTGGCTGGTCACAAGACTCCACCAGTTTTAAATGTCTGTGCAAATTACCTAATAACATCTTAGCATAAAACTGCAACTCTTCCAGCCAAAAGCACTGTGTTACAAACTGCTGCATTTTGGAGCTGTAGAGTATTGAAATTCTTTTGCTGGTAAACTTCACATCATTTAAAGGTAGCTGCAATGTTCTGGTCCAGATTTTTGGTCTGAATCCAAACTTTTTTTTCAGACTGAAATGGTATTCAGATTTGGTTTTCCAGTTCAGTGACTTTGCTAATTATAACTCAATAAATAGCACCAATTAGCATACTCTAGCAGTGTCCATGAGTATTTTGCCAAAAGCCCGGGATGGTATTGTTTGTGTCTCAGAGCAAAATATGGTTGAGCTACCTTCGCCGTCCCTGGAGGTGTTCAAAAAAAGCCTGGATGAGGCACTTGAGTACTGCCACACCTTGAGTACTGTGTTCAGTTCTGGGCTCCTCAATTCAAGAGATATGTTGAGATGCTGGAACGTGTCCAGAGAAGGGCAACAAGGCTGGTGAGGGGCCTGAACACAGCCCTGTGAGGAGAGGCTGAGGGAACTGGGGGTGTTTAGCCTGGAGAAGAGGAGGCTCAGGGCAGACCTCATTGCTTTCTACAACTACCTGAAGGGAGATTGTAGCCAGGTGGGGGTTGGTCTCTTCTGCCAGGCATCCAGCAACAGGACAAGGGGACACAGTCTCAAGTTGTGCCGGGGCGGGGAGTATAGGCTGGATGTTAGGAGGAAGTTCTTTACAGAGAGAGTGATTGGCATTGGAATGGGCTGCCCAGGGAGGTGGTGGAGTCACCTGGGGGTGTTCAGGAAAAGACTGGATGAGGCACTTGGTGCCATGGTCTAGCTGACTGGCTAGGCCTGGGTGCTAGGTTGGACTGGATGATCTTGGAGGTCTTGTCCAAACTAGTTGATTCTATTCTATTCTATTCTAACTTAGTGCCATGATCTAGTTGATTGGATAGGACTGGAAGATAAATTGGACTGGATGATCTTGCAGGTCTCTTCCGATCTGGTTGATTCTGTGATTCTATGAAAGGAACATGTATTGCCTATTGCTACACAGAATAAATTACTGAGTTATCCAGGGTTCCTTGTATGATGCATTTCATTTTTACTTGGTTTCAGTTGTGGTGGTTTGGATTGACATCCCAACAAACTGGCAATTTACCCCTGGAGTAAATTTACCACAGAACTGTGACACCTGTGCTCACAGAAGTAGTTAAAAAAACCTTAAAAGTGGTTCTGAAATTTAAAGGCCACAGTAGACATTTCTGTTTGTTTGGCAGCATAGTGCAAGGTGAGACTCCTGGACTTTTCCTATCCACCAGAGGTCTCTCAATAGGAATTCTTTTGTAATGGGATTCTTAAAGTTGGAAGCATTGATCTCACTAATAGTGTGATATTCAAAAGCTGTCATCAAAGTGGTCCTTAGATCTGCTATGATAATTCTCAGGGTTTTAATCAGTGTTTCTAAATCAATCTATATATGCCACAGTGAAACCCAAACCCTGAGACTGGTACATGACTAAGAGAAAGTGAGTCAAAATTTCTAATCTTACTTTTCAGTCTTCAATCTGCAAAACCAAAATCTCATCAAAATGGGATGTTTTAAAAGCAGGGAGATGCTGTCATATCTTTTCTTCCCCCTGTGTGCTTTTATGTCTACACCGACTAGTCTCAGAAATTTTTGTTTGGTAGGTAGCCTGAAAAATGAATGTTTTCATGCTTAGACATTTTAAATTGTATAATACATTTTATATACATATTATACATTCATATATATACACACATGTATACAGATGCACATATATATTTGTATAAACATTATTGTTAGTGTTAATTAATTGAGAAACCTTGCTTTCATTACATACTATCATGTCTGTCAGGAGAAAGTATTGCACTAACATTGTCCTAGAATTCACTTACAGCTATAAAGGAGGGAAAAAATTATGTGTTGATAACAGATTAAGCATACAATGCACAAGCCCTAGCGGCTTTTAGCCGCAGGAGATGTTACGTTTCCATGGCACTATCAGGATATGATATAAATACAGGAAGAGTTACAGTCTGCCAATCAGGGATGCTGGATTGGATTTAAGGCATATGTTCCAGGTTAAACTCATCTGTGGTGCAGGAGTGGTCACCCCAGGTGTACTTGGCCCCTCCTGGAGGGATCCTCCTCCCAGGTCATAGATTATCCTACTCCAACTTCCTGCCCCCATTTCTATTTAAGACCCAGTCAAGGTCCTCTTGCTCCTGCCTTTGCCCTATCTCCTTTGTTGCTCCTGATAACCACATGGCCAGCACAACCATGTGGCCAACCCTGCTACCTCCTGCTCTAAGGACAATCCATCTCAACGCAGAGAGTCCGCCACCATCCAACCTGGTTTTGTATATGCATTTGTATCTGTTCCCTTCCCTTCTGTCTCTGTAACCTTCCTTCACTTTAAATACCTTTTATTTATTGTTAAAGTTTTGTTTTTAACTTCCAAATCAATTCAAGGGGGTTCTTTGAATGTTTTAGCCCCTTTTACCCCTTTACCTAATTTGAGGAGTGCATCATAAACTTTGTTCCATTGTGCTTGTGAGCTCTGGGAAAGCTTAAAGGGTAACAGCATATTGAATACTTACAGAGTAAGCAAATGACTATTGCCAATGGACTGAAAGAGACACAAGAGGTACTTTAGGATTTGATACCATTTAAGCTGCTTACACAAAATATCCAGTCATAAAATTGTACTTTTTGGAAGAAAGCTTGAGGCTGTTTGAATATTTGCTGTCTTTATTGTTATTATCACCATTGCTATTATGTGGGGGTTGGTCTCTTCTGCCAGGCAACCAGCAACAAAACAAGGGGACACAGTCTCAAGTTGTGCCAGGGGAATTATAGGCTGGATGTTAANATTAAAGAAGGCTTTAATTGAATTCACAGAGAAACCCACATGGGACAAAAGTAAGACAGCAGATATTTAAGATGTGAGTCCATAAAGGAAGTGTGGAAAGTTGGGGAGTTTGGGGTTTTCTTTGGTGATTTCTGTATGTGCATGTTACATTTGGAGGGGGGCAGCTCCATTTTTTGGTGTTAAAAGCAATGAGCCAATGTGGTACAAAGGGTGAAAGGCTACTTGGAAAGAAACACAAAAACCTCTGTTACAAAGAAGAGATTAAAAAGGTGGCTGGTAGACCGGATACGAGGAGTGAATTGGTGTGGAAAGAGTGGTTGTGGTTTTTATAGGAGCATTCTGAAGGCAAGGAATATGGAATTTCTTGAAGAGTATTTAAATTTCAAGTGTTCCATAGGCCTGTCCCAACCCCTAAACCTTTTGAGGTATCTCCAGCCTCAATTTACAGTAGTCAGTGTATTAGACAAATTAGAAAACTCTTGGACTGAGGCACTTATCTGTAGGGTTTGATTGATAAAGCTACATCAAATTGCTTTATTTCGTGCTCTTCTGAAATTGGTAGGCATTGGATGACTTCTTTACATTTAAATTGTGCTGATTAGCTGGTTTTACCTTAATAACTCTCTAGGATAGTGACTGCCTTATCTTGCCCTTTAATTTTAAAATTAATGAAGTAATCATTTATCCTGGTCTCTTTCCGTGCTCTGCCCAATTACTTTAGTGCTGAATGGTACTTTGCATTTTTGCTGGTCCATTACTCCTGTATCATGCTCTTTCTGGACTTCTTTGTTCAACTGCAGGATAATTAAATAGTGTCTTTTAGAATCTTTATAACCTTGGTACGTAAACTTCCTTTGCAAACAGTTTAACTTAATAGATAAATGTCGCTTAAGCATTTTCGTTTGGTTCTGAGTAAGGTACCTAAATCCAAATCACGTCAAATTGCAATCTGCCTTACATCAGTATTTTGATTTTACATGTAGACTCTTGACTCTTACTCTCCTGGGAGAGTACATTGAGGATGTATGGAAAAGAGATGATAGCTTTTGTCTTCCTAATGTGGCAGACTTTGGACTGCCTATGGAGAACAAAACAGGAATTTTGCATCCTTGGACTGAAAGTGAAGAAAGCGAGATTAACCCTGGCTAGTTTGTCATTTAAGGCTTGAAACCTATAAATGCAGAGCAGTGTGCTGTGGACTTTATGAAACAGAGCTGCAGTGAGCTGTTTACAAAAGACTTGCACTATTAGCAGCCAGCCTCTTTCTGCTTGCCTGGGCAGTCTCACAAGCTCTTTGTTTGCCCTTTATGGTCTGAATGAAAAGCAAATTTTAAAGCTTGATGGCATTTATTCAGAGTATGTTCTATAGTGGAAAATGTGCCTGTTTTATCTGAGAAGGGTGAGGAGATCTGCACCAAATTCTTCTTTACAGAAGAAATATATACTTTTAAAATATCATTTTCTCATGTGATGAAGATTTTTCTCCATTGAGATTTAGCTGAATTCTTCCTAGGCTTGTAAGCATATAAAGCCATTTGAGAGAGAGGAATTGTGTTTGTTGGGGAAATGGTGATGATCTGCATATATAACAGGCTCAGTGATTAGTAGGTTAAGAAGAACCCTCTACTGAATGCAGCCAACAATATATTCAGATGCTATTACATTCACATTTTTAAAGCACAAGCAATTTGACTGACATTTCCTGAACGTTCATGGTTATGTGAACAAACATAACTGCACTGGCAGTACCTCTAAATGGAAGGGTGGACCTCTATCTAAATGGTCTGCTGACACCTTATTGAATATAAAGTTTTGTAGTAAAGTTCTGCACTCCTGTTTTTCACCAAAGGGTAGAATCCACACTGAGATAGTGCTAATACATTGAAATAAGTTGATGTGGCGTGGTTTTGAGAACACACAAGGCTTTACAGAAGAAATTCAGCATACCACTGTGTTGAATGTAATGGTTCCACACAGCATTTTGCATGTGAATGCAGAATCTAATTAACAAGTGCATATTTCCTGTGAAGTCATATAATATCTCTGTCTCCAAGAAATCCACTAGTTGAAATCCTGGCCCTCTAAAGACAAAGGCAAAAGCCGTCACTGACATCAACAGCATTCACTGCTACCTTAATCTTTACAGATGGTGATGTTCACTGAGCTATGAATGAGGCACAGAACATTCTCCTTTACCAGTTCTGTCTGGCATTTTTCTGGATGACAAGGCTCAAAATGTTTTCAATTAGTTGAATTGAAGCACAGAGTAAAAAAACCTGAGACATGTTAGTCTAGTCTAGTTTGACCTTGTGGTGGTTTGGGAGTTACCCACACTCTTACACAATAAAATCATCCAGACTAGATTCAGCCAGCTGGTAGTTAAGGAATGAAGCTTTATATTCCCATCTTAGCACAATATACAAGCAGATATTTACGATATATTGCAAATATATGCAGCTATATACAAGTTAAAAGCAATACAGAAACACAATACCCTTCCCAGAAATCAGACTGCCAGGAGACTCCTGACCCAAACCTCCTTCCCACTCTTTCCCTCCCTTCAGAAATAAACAGATCAATCCCTGTAAATCTCATGTGATAAATCTGGAGAGATCTGAGGTGAGATGTCAAAAAAAGATGACAAGAAGATTATGGGTAATAAAGGGTTAGGTCAGATTAGAATTAAGGCAGACGCAACCACACACAAACTGCCAGAGGGAAGGGGCAGAACTCAAAACAGAAGTGTGTGAGGAGTGTCTTACCTATATTTTGACTAGTTGTGTTTCTCAGCTAAAGACTGAGTGATATAGGCTACTGTTGGGTGTTTTTCTTGCTTCTTACAGCTAAGGATTTAATTTCTCTCAATGAAATACTCCAATTAGCCTCAAACCAGCACAGTCCTCTCACATAACAAACACCATAGAATTTCATTAACGAGGTAACTAATAAGCCTCTGTCTTCTGCTTGCTTTGTTGTGTATCTTTGACATTCTTATCTAGTTTTAAAGATTATACAATGAAGAATTCCCTAAATAGTTGACTGTATCAATTCCTGTACATTCTTAAAACTGTTTCAGTGTTATGGGTTTGTTTAATGGTTTTTCTGGTTTAGTATAATGCATGTGCTGCAAAGGGCCAGTCCTGTGCTAACTTTTCTGTACACGACAGAGAGTAGTGATTCTTGTAACATGGTCAGATCATCTGAATATTTCTTTGTGGAGCTTATTATCTATACATCCCAGATCTGATTTATTCTGCAAGATGCTATTCAAAGGAAATATCTGACAAACCAACTAATACTTCTAAATTATTCTGGATCAGGAATGTTAATTCACAACTGGCAGCTATCCCAAGTCCATTTTGGCAATTTAAACCAATCTATATTCTTTATCTGTCATTCATGACTTTTAACTGGAAATGTTCTATTGAAAGAAGCAGTAGGTGAATATATTTAACTTGAATTCCAAAGCAAAAATAAAAACAAAACAAAAACCACCCACCCAAACAAAAAATACCAGAGGACCCTGGACAGGCTGGAGCGGTGGGCACAAGCCAACTTCATGAGATTCAACAAGACCAAGTGCAAGGTCCTGCATCTGGGTTGAGGCAATCCCAAGCACAAATACAGGCAGAGCAGCCCTGAGGAGAGGGACTTGGGGGTGCTGGTGGATGAGAAGTTCAACATGAGCCAGCAGTGTGCACTTGCAGCCTGGAAGCCAACCAGAGCCTGGGCTGCATCAGGAGAAGTGTGGCCAGCAGGGCAAGGGAGGTGATTCTCCTCCTCTACTCTGCTCTGGTGAGACCCCACCTGGAATTCTGCATCCAATTCTGGAGCCCCTATTCCAAGAGGGATGTGGATGTGCTGGAGTGTGTCCAGAGAAGGGCCACGAGGATGCTCAGAGGGCTGGAGCAGTTCTGCTATGAGGACAGACTGAAAGAGTTGGGGCTGTTCAGTCTGCAGAAGAGGAGGCTCCCAGGTGACCTTCTTGTGGCCTTCCAGGATCTGAAGGGGGCCTACAAAAAGGTTGGGGAGGGACTTTTTAGGCTCTCAGGGAGTGACAGGACTGGGGGGAATGGAGCAAAGCTGGAGATGGGTATGTTCGGGCTGGATGCGAGGAGGAAGTTGTTCATCATGAGAGTGGTGAGAGCCTGGAATGGGTTGCCCAGGGAGGTGGTTGAGGCTCCATCCCTGGTGGTGTTTAGGGCCAGGCTGGCTGAGGGTGCTGCCATCCTGATCTAGGGTAGGGTGTCCCTGTCCATGTCAGGGGGATTGGAACTACATCATCCTTGTGGTCCCTTCCAACCCTGACTGATTCTGTGATTCTATGTAACTGCATTTTTTCTTCTCAGAGTTAATTTCCAGAAATACATGAAAGTAAATTTAAGGAGAATGATAATTTAAATTACTACTAAATACTGTATTATTACTATACTATTACTGTATTGTTACTAAATAAAAAGTAGTGCTTGAGCAATACAGATTTTCTGCTGCCTCTTTATAAAACTGCTAATGTAGAACCATGGAATCCAAGAATTAGCTTAATAGCTTGCTTTGGAGGGGACATTTTGCAGTCTCAGGCTACTCAGGACCTATCCAGATGAACTATCCTTCTGAAAACCCAGGAGGATAATTCTTCACAATCTATTTAAGGAACTTGCCTCCAGGTCAGGTAATGTTGTAAGAACTGAGTTTCTGAAGTAATAAACAGTTATTTTGACAGCCCTACCTATTCTGCAGACACAGCTTTCGATTTTCTTTATGGCCATTTGTCTGCTTTATGGAAAAGAATTATTTCTGAGAGGTGAGATCTAGTAATTCTGGACAAATGAAGGACTGTTTGACAAGAATCATTTAATGTTCACCTGCACACATTACTACCTTCATTTTATAGATCACAGACTCTCAGAATATTAGAGGCTGGAAAGGATCTCGAAAGATCATCCAGTCCAACCCCCTTGCTAAAGCAGGATCACCTATGCCAGATGGCACTGGAACACATCCAGGTGTTCCAGTGAACACCTTGAATATCTTCAGAGAGGGAGACTCCACAATTCTCCTGGGCACCCTGTTCCATCATGATCATAGATCACCTAATTTAAGTTGAAGACACCAAATTCACTACCTGAAGGGAGTCTGTAGCTGGGTGGGGGTTGGTCTCTTCTGCCAGGCAACTAGCAGCAGAATGAGGGGACACAGCCTCAAGTTGTGCTGGGAGAGGTCTAGGCTGGATGTTAAGAGGAAGTTCTTGCCAGAGAGAGTGATTGGCATTGGAATGGGCTGCCCAGGGAGGTGGTGAGTCACCGTCCCTGGAAGTGTTGAAGAAAAGCCTGGATGAGGCACTTAGTGCCATGGTCTAGTTGATTGGACAGGGCTGGGTGCTAGGTTGGACTGGATAATCTTGGAGGTCTCTTCCAACCTGGTTGATTCTATTTTTTTTCTTATGTATCCAGAAACATTTCATTTTCCTAAAAAAAGAGAATTTCTAAAGATGCAGACTTTCTTCATTTGCACTGAATTCCAGTTTCCATTCAGAAGCTATTTAATATGGAGTGAGAAATGACTCCTCTGTTAAAGGTGAAATGATGTTCACTGATTTTTTTAACACAATGAAATAAAAAAAAATGAAGAATAGATGTAACAATGTCAAACTGTAAAACTAATTATGTGTGTACAGCATAACTTGCTTAGCATAATGTATTAGTAGTTTTCTTGTATCGTGCTAAATTGTATGCCAACATGTTCCAATAGTTGTAAACTATCAAGAACCAAATTTTGCCATATAAAAGTAACTATTTGAATCAGGGTTTCTTGCTGATCAATTTAGATGATGGCTAAAATAATTGAATTAAATAATTTCAGTTAAACCTGACCAAGTTTTGAAGCAGTCTGAATACACTTTTTTTTTTTTGGTAGGTTGCTCTTCTACTAAGATTAAAAGAATTCTCTGAAATTAATGATGTGCACGTTGGGAGAAAGATTTCATAGAATCATAGAATCATAGAATGGTTTAGGTTGGAAGGGACCTCAAGGATCATCCAGGTCCAACCCCCTGCCACAGGCAGGGACACCTCCCACTAGAGCAGCTCGCCCAAGGCCTCATCCAGCCTGACCTTAAACACCTCCAGGGAGGAAGCATCCACAACCTCCCTGGGCAACCCGTTCCAGTGCCTTACCACCCTCACTGTAAAGAACTTCCTCCTAACATCCAGTCTAAATCTCCCCTCTTCCAGCTTAAACCCATTCCCCCTCGTCCTAACATTACTAGACCGTGTAAATAGTCCCTCCCCAGCTTTCCTGTAGGCTCCCTTCAAATACTGGAAGGCCACTATAAGGTCTCCTCGAAGCCTTCTCCTCTCCAGGCTGAAGAGCCCCAACTCTCTCAGCCTGTCCTCATAGCAGAGGTGCTCCAGCCCTCTGATCATCTTCGTGGCTCTCCTTTGGACCCGCTCCAGCAGTTCCATGTCCTTCTTGTATTGGGGGCTCCAGAACTGCACACAGTACTCCAGGTGGGGTATGAATATTTGTATGAATATACAGGAGGAATCACTTTTGGGAGTTACTTCACTTACCATCTACTGTTTCTTTTTTGTTTAATCTAGTCATATGTAAATTCAGTGATTTCCTTTACTACATTTCTGTTAGCCATTGAGTTCAGAAGCTGCCACAAGTGCCACGCAAATTCATATCCGAAGAGCTGGATGAGTATCCTCACTCTGACAACAGCAGTTCAGAAGTGAACAACAAAATTCAGCCTCACACACCGCAACAGATGAGTTACAAATCCGTCAGTTTAAGGTTACACTTGTAATGTCTGTCAGCACTATGAGTTGCTCTCCTCAGCCAGCCAAATGTCTGGTCTTTCCTTAACTGTTTATTATCAGTCCTGGTTAGACACAGATGAAATGACTGAGGAAACTGCTCAGCCTGTCTTGTTGTGTGCAACAGGGGGAGAACAAATGGCAACACCAGCAATGGGTGAGCATGCTGTGGCACCACGCTGCTGGTGGTCCCTGCAAAAACATGTACATTTTGCACTGAGGTTAGTGTGTCATGGAAACAAATATTTATATTCAGTGTGAGATTCACCACATTTCAATATCCTGCAGTCATGCTTTGACAGTCTAGTGCTTGTTGTTTCTCTTTTAAATGATGAAAGAAATCTCTGCGCTGGCTGCCAATTTTTGCTCATATCCATTTCTGCCATGTTGCCACTCATTGACCACCTGTACAAAGGCACCAGCCCCAAGCTCACCTCTTCCTTCCCTTGGCAGCGCTCCATGCCTCAGATCACATTAAGTAGGTCAGACCATGGCCTTGGGCTGCCCTTGGAAACCCTTTGCTGCTCAAACAAATTGGCAGCCGCTTCCCTGAACAAATACAGGTGTCAGATCGACTTGAGTACATTGTATTTATCTATTTTGTTGTTTTTATGGTTTCTGATTGTTCTCCACACAATACCATCACCTTGCCTTGTCCTAATTTCAGGAAACCTGCTATTTTTTTTTCCTTTTTTTTTTTTTTTTTCATTTAAAATTCTTGAGACTCTAAAAAAATTGATACTGTTCAGCTTGTTTCCATAATGGGAATGTAAAGTGAAGATGGAACTAACAATCTTTTCCCAGCATTGCACCCTGGGATAAAATGACTCTTGGGCCACCAATATGGTTAGATGGTCGTTCTCCCCTTTATTTCTGTGTTACAGTGACTTATATGCTTACTTGGAGGAGGTGTGCACAGCTAACTTAGTTTAAGATTGGTACATGTGGAAAGTACAGATTGGTCCAGGGTTATGGGCATGGTACAGATAGGTTAACATTACATCAACAACCTGTGGAGTCCTTCCCCTGCAGCTGGCACTCTACCTCCTGCAGCTGCATGTGGGGGGCCGGCACCCGCCGCCTGGCTACCCTGAGTCCAAGGACACTTCGCAGCGTGGGTTTGCTCATGTTTGTCAACTCATGTCCCGCTAGCAAAAAATCTCTCCACAGTCCTTAAGGTAAGAACATATTTCAATCAAAGAGAAGTGGAAATAGTTTCAAAGATAATTCTTTGGTTAAGGCAGATAACCAAATTTAGCATGGAAAGGAATGAATGAATCTGTGATTCATTGTACTATCCACTAACAGGGTTCTGAGAATAAAATAAAGTCTTTACATTGATTTGTCATCCTGCTTATGGATGCTTTCCCTTTTATATTCTTTCTGTTTTTCCCCCCTTTCCCAAACCAAACAGCTGATTGCTTGTGTCTACTGCCAGAAAGAATAAACTTCCAGCCACTTAGTTCATGACTGCAGAAATCAACCTGAAGTAGAAAGTGACTGTGTACAGGATAATTGATCCCTTTTGAGATTTCTTTATCTTACTTCCAGGGTGGTACTGAGATAACAACAAATTGCCTCTTCTGAACAATTGGCATTAATTGACATCCTGGTTGGCAGTCTGGAGGCTGAGCACAGAAAAAAGGCTTGAATGGGCATGGTATCCAAACAGATCTTCCATTAAAAGTAATTCCTGCAGCAAGAACAGAAAGACACTTGTGGAGGACGTGAGGAAATGCAGACTGCAACTATTTGTGCTACACCTGCTTTCTGATCATAAAAGAAGGATGTATGTTCAGATCTGTTGTTTCTACAGCCCTCAGTATACAAAAGAATATTGACTAATTTTGTGTTCTTCATTAAAATCCACCAAACCCAAAGCTCACAACAAAGACTCCTTAGCCTGTCTCTATATCTTACTCAGTATCTCAGATTAGCACCACCCTACTAGGAGAAAGCTTTCTTCAAACACATTACTTAAGACATCCATGCAGTTTACCAGAGATCTGCTTTAGTCATTTATCTGTCCAGAAGATGTTATCTGACATTTTTTCTTTCTGATTTGAACAATTAATAGAAACTTTTTTTGGGGAAAAACTAAACTAAGCAGTCACATCTCTCTATAATCATTTGGGAATGGCTTGAAGCAATAAGACAAGGAACGATGGTTTTAAACTAGAGAAGGGTAGATTTAGATTGGAAAGGATATTAGGAGGAAGCTCTACATAATGAGGGTAGTGAAGCAGTGGAACATGTTTCCCAGAGCTAGTGTGGAGGCTCCATCCCTGGAGACATTCAATGTCAGGCTTGATGGGGCTCTGAGCAACCTTATCTAGTCAGGACGTCCCTGCTCACTGCATGGGGATTGGACAAGATGACCTTCAAGGGTGCCTTCCAACCCAGTACATTCTATGATTCCATGAAAATACCTATCACTTCAAGCTCTTTGAGCAGTGTGAACGATGGAAGATTCTGTAAGCAGTTATTAATGTTGTACTGCTGCATGTTTCAGACAGATTTTACCAGTATTTTATTGCTGCAATTTTGTTTTCTGTGAATATTTTCATGACAAAATTCTATTCCATAGTTTTTCTAAGCACCTCCTCCTCCATTACTGAAGTGGCAGCTCCCATGTGCTCTGGCAATGCAAAACAAAAGCAAAACAAAAAGCATCCCAAGTCTGAAAGAAAACACCTTGTGAATACATTCTGAATGCAGTTGGGTTTGGAGTAATGATTATGCTGTCAGCTTCTTAGATTAAGGTACTCCTTCAGAAGACATTAGTAGAGAACAATTAAACTACTAATTTCTTATTCACTCTGCAAAACCATTTCTTCCTCATATCAAATGTTCAAAAGGTAGTTATTTCATGCCTATTAAAGTAAATAAGGTCCCTGAAACACCACATAGTAAGGATCATGAAATTAATTAGCTAATGAAATGCATTATTGTGGAAAACACTTGTGTTTTAGCCAAGGTTGATATTACATTTCTTATTAATTGACCACAATTTGTTTCTTAAGTTATTTAGAGTATTAGCCTGCACATATAAATGACATATGAATGACATTGTTCCTGGAGGTGTTAAAAAGAAGACTGGATGAGGCACTTAGTGCCATGGTCGAGTTGATTGGACAGGGCTGGGTGAGAGGTTGGACTGGATGGTCTTGGGGGTCTCTTCCAACCTGGTTGATTCTATGAGTCTATGATCTTTTGAGGTCCCTTCTACCCCTGACATCCTATGCTTCTATGCTGCTTCTTCTATTACCACTTTATTTGGTCAACTATATGTTGCCCAACTACAGCTTGGGGAATTAATAGAAAGTTTTTAATGGAGATTTGTGAAATTTGACTGAGTAACCATTGGCAGAACAGCTCCTACTGGGTGATGTGAGTAGTAAGGCAAAAATACATGTAAACAAGGGTATTAGAAGCAAGTTTTGACCACAGAGGAAATAAGCCACTCAGATTTATGATATTTGAAATTACTGCTTGTACAGAGTATTGATATGCAAATAAATGCCAAGTAAATACAATGAAAGAGAGTAAATTCAGGGAAATCTGAGGGGTCAACAACTAGGCATGAGAATAATTTAAAAAGCATAAAATCATTGCAGAAGCACATACAAAGGACAATAGATCTTAAGACCCATTAATCAGAATGGACAATTGTTGATCCTTTGTGCATGAAATGGGATTTTATTTTGGCAGGAGAACTTCAGAAAAAATGGTCACAGGGAATTGTGATGGTTTGGGTGTCCCCTGCCCCCCCACACTTTAGAAATCACCCAGACTAGACTCAGCCAGCTCTGGAAATTTGAATGAAGCTTATATTTACAGCTAGCACAATGTACAAGCAGATAGTTACAGTATATACAGATAGGTACAGAAATATAGAAGGTAAAAGGTAATACAGACACAACTCTGCTCCCAGAAACCTGAGTCCCCAGGAGGGGCTCTCAACCACCCCTCACCTTCCCCCATACCCCTCTCAACCTTACCCCAGTCCCAAGGAAGAATGGAGGTTCGGCCAAGAGGATTAAGAAGCAAAGGCGAATCAGCCACAAAAGCAAATGGAGGGTGAGGTTAGAAAGCAAGATGGAGTTCAGCCAGCAGCCTCAGCTCCACAGCAGGCAAAGCTCACAGTGAAGAGAGCAAGCAAGTGACTTTATCTTTTGTTTTGCTTTTCCTTTCTACACATCTCAGAAGGACTGTGAGGGAAGTAGACCTCACATTGTTTTCATTTCTCAGCCTGTGATCTAATTCTTCTCATCAAAACATTCTAGCTAGGCTCAAACTAGCACAAGAATAAAGAGCCATGTGTTTTACAGTACTATCTATTGCTAGCTCCTTTTCAAGCCTCTCCTCCTTGGCAAAACAGATCAGATGGACTTCCTAGCTCAGGGAATACCAAGTAAAGAATGTTTCAGTTTATGATCTCCTAGTTGTAACTACACCATATAGAGTTAAAACTAATAATAACAACTAATAAGTTCTGTACAGTTTTGGGCTCCCCAGTTCAGGAGAGACAGAGACTTCCTGTAAAGAGTCCAGTCCACAAAGATGACCAGGATTCTTGAGCATTTCCCCTATGGAGAGAGACTGAGAAACCTGGGGCTCTTCAGTCTGGAGAAGACTGAGAGGAGATCTCACCAATGTGTACAAATTATCTGGGAGTGGATGTGGCCAGTCTCTTTTTGGTGGTCAGAAACAATCAGCCAAGGTGCAACAGCTACAGACTGGAACGCAGAATGTTTCACCTCAACATGAGAAGAAACCTCTTTACAATGAGGGTGACAGAGAAGGCTGCCCAGAGTGGTCATCATGCTAGTTTGAAGCTAGCTAGAATGTTTTGGTGAGAAGAACTAGATTATAGGCTGTGAAAGGAAAACAATGGTGATGTCTACTTCACTCATAGGCTTGCTGAGAGGTATAAGAACAAGAATACAAACACAGATAAGGCACTTCTGCCTGGGAGCTCTGAGCTGCATTTCTCTCTCTAGCCTCTCTGCCGTCTCTCTGATTAATCCACTTTGCTTCCTAATCCCCTGGCCGAACCTCCATTCTTCCTTGGGACTGGAGTAAGGCTGAAAGAGGTGGGAGAAGGTGGAAGGGAGGTTGGGAGCCCTTTCTGGGGACTCAGGTTTCTGGGGGGGCTGTTGTGTTTCTGTATCACCTTTTACCTTGTGTATTTCTGTATCTAACTGTATATACTGTAAATATCTGCTTGTATATTGTGCTAGCTGTAAACATAAGCTTCATTCAAATTTCCAGAGCTGGCTGAGTCTAGTCTGGGTGATTTCCAAAGTGTGGGGGGGGCACAGAACACCCAAACCATCACAGTTGTGAAGTCTCCTTCTCTGGAGACTTTCAAAACCTGCCTGGATGCGTTCATGTGCAAACTACCCTAGGAGATCCTGCCTTGGCAGAGAGGTTGGACTCAATGATCCCTGGAGGTCCCTTCCAACCTCTGAAGTTTTGTGATTCTGTGATATATGAGTCTGGCTATCAGACCTACAGAGATCAGGTTTCATCCTCTAAAATTCAGATACATGTACTCATATATATATGCATGCATCTGAGAAACTAAATTTCTCAAGTTATCATTCTATGTTTCCTTCCAGCAAAGATGTACTGCTGAGGAAACTAGACTGTATATTAACATTACATCATCATCTTCATCATATTTCATGTATTAATTGAAATACCATTTTAAAATATGTTAATATCGTGAATATAATATCATTATTATCAATTTATGTGCCATAAACCCTCTTTTAAAAGATGTGATCATGCATTCTTGCTAATCCAGTTAATGACAGATCTCCAGAACTGGCAAAAAATCAAAGTACCAAATGTTCAATTATTTGCATGGATGTTCCTTGTTTGGGGGCAGTATTTACCTCAAAAGTGGTCTCAATAGTTTCAATGGATGATGTTAAACACTTCCAGACATTCTGATGTCCTAAATATGTCACTTGCTATTACCTACCAAAAGGCTTCATGACTTTTACAAAAAAAAGTAAAAATTAGAAGTTAGAAAGCACAAGCCAGAAGGATGAAGTTAAGAAACCTTTCTAAATAGCTAATAATAGTGACCATTCTGTGATTGCTCTGATTTAAAATTGCTCCAGTATGCTGCACAGGAAACTGGACTTTAAATTCTCCTTTTCTTAATCCCACGCTGATTTCCATCACTATCTTTTTCTTTCACTTGTGTTCTCATCTCCTACAACAGATGTTTGTAGGTATAACAGGAACAAAAATCTTCAGAAAAAAATACTTTTTTTTCCCCTCAAAGATGTATTTCATGGTAGCAGAAATGCACAGAAAAAACCCATAATGTGTGGCATTTAATTGAAGTGATGAATAATGCAAGCAATAAGATTCATTTTTTTTCCATTGCAGTGTTGATAATGATGTTGTTGACAAACAGTTGACTTCTTCTGCTCTTGTGACAAACATGAGTCTTTTCTTCTGTACCTACAGAAAACTAGATTAGTATGAGTACTGTGTCCAGTTCTGCACCCCTCAATTCAAGAGAGAGGTTGAGGTGCCGGAATTTGTCCAGAGAAGGGCGACAAGGCTGGTGAAAGGCCTGGAGCACAGCCCTGTGGGGAGAGGCTGAGGGAGCTGGGGGTGTGCAGCCTGCAGAAGAGGAGGCTCAGGGGAGACCTCATTGCTGTCTACAACTACCTGAAGGGAAGTTGTAGCCACGTGGGGGTTGGTCTCTTCTCCCAGACAACCAGCAACAGAAGAAGGGGACACAGTCTCAAGTTGTGCCAGGGGAGGTCTAGGCTGGATGTTAGGAGGAAGTTCTTTCCAGAGAGAGTGATTGGCATTGGAATGGGCTGCCCAGGGAGGTGGTGGAGTTGCTGTCCCTGGAGATGTTGAAGAAAAGCCTGGATGAGGCACTTAATGTCATGATCTAGTGACTGGCTAGGGCTGGGTGCTAGGTTGGACTGGATGATCTTGAAGATCTCTTCCAACACGGTTGATTCTATGATTTTCTTTTGAATGTCTTTTTTTTGAATGCAAATAGAACTACAAAAATCATCATTTACTTTTCACAATATCACAGTGTCACCAAGGTTGGAAGAGACATCATAGATCGTCAAGTCCAACCCATTACCACAGAGCTCAAGGCTCTTTTTTAACACTTTCTCTTATAGATTGTATAAACAACTCCTTTCCTGTTTCCTTGCATTCAGTATTCTTGAAAATTCATTTCCCATTAAATTTATCCACTCAAAAGTGAAATATGTTTTTAAATCAAATAGAATTAAATTCTTGTTAATCTATATATAGAATCATAGAACCAGTCAGGTTTGGAAGGGACCACAAGGATCATTCAGTTCCAATCCCCCTGCCATGGCCAGGGACACCTCACTCTAGATCAGGCTGTCTAGGCCCTCATCTAGCCTGACCTTATACATCTTCAGGGGTGGAGTGTCAACCACCTCCCTGGGCAACCCATTCCAGGCTCTCCCACTCTCATGCTGAACAGCTTCCTAACATCCAGTCTGAATTGATCCATTTCTAGTTTTGTTCCACTCCCCCTAGTCCTATCACTACTTGACATCCTAAACACTCCCTCCCCAGCTTTCCTGTAGGCTCCCTTCAAATACTGGAAGGCCACTATAAGGTCTCCTCGAAGCCTTCTCCTCTCCAGGCTGAAGAGCCCCAACTCTCTCAGCCTGTCCTCATAGCAGAGGCTCTCCAGCCCTCTGATCATCCTCGTGGCCCTTCTCTGGACACTCTCCATCATGTCCATATCCCTCTTGTAATGAGGGCTCCAGAACTGGATGTAGTACTCCCTTACTGCATGTCAATATACTTGCAGTACTCGCTTCTTGCAAATAAACAAAACTAGTTTGCAGATATATCCTCTAGAATGTAGCTGTAGTATTAAACTTAGCTATTAAATTAATCCTTTGGCTTTGGAAGACTGTTAAACAACTTCCCACGTTCTCCTGGCCCTGTTCTATTTCCCTGATTTACAAATAAAGGTGATGTTGTGCTCTCAGGCATGACAGCATGGAATTGCTCTTCAATATCTGAAGTCATATTCCTCAATATCTCACTTGCTCATAACTGGCCTGAGCATTTCTGCTGGATTGAGCTTCACTTGATTATTTTGTCTTTTAGAAGTGTAGGTTATGTGTATATCACTGACTCATCACACGTGGAGGTGTATCCTTCTGCGTGTTTTGCAATCCTTCTGCTGCATGTTTTGCAATCCTTCTGGAGATTTTCAAGGAGCAGAAGAACCGAATGTATGTGCTTGGCTAACTGACAAACACAAAAGGGCTGTAACAATCTATAAATATTTAGGGGTTAAAAACATCAAGGCCAGTAAAGGCTTATTTAGCACAGCATCATTTTAAGATACTATCATTAGGAGTAATAGAATAAAATTAAGACAGATAAAAAGCTACGTGAAGAGAGAAATCCTTCTTGACAAGGTTAACTTCTAGTCCATAGAATTGTTTCCTAGGGGAAGTGATGGAATACTCTTCACTTATGTCTTTTTAAATTAGATTTTAGAAAACATGCTTAGGTGAACAATAAAGAACAATCACAGGGAGAGGAGGAGAAGAAGACTTAATAGATTTTTTTTTCCATTTTCTTTTTTCAGTGAGTTTCATTCTTCTTTTCCTTTAGCTGATGAAACAGAAAGGAATAACCTTGAGGAAAGAGTTGTTCTGTGTGACTTATTGTAATGAAATAATTGCAGCATTCTGAGATTGCAATCACAATGATGTCTTGTTGTGAAAACCAGGACCATAGCCTCCTCTTTTGTTGGTCATGATGAGTGATGTTCTTACCTGGGCTATGAGACATGGATAAGTCCAAATAGCATCATCTTGCACTTAGTGAATGAATGGTGTCTCACAAGGAGCAACCTGTCTCCAGCATCCATATTAGCTGCCTATACAGTTCTGGAACAATATAAATTGTTCATTATAAAATACAGATCAACACACTTGTGACATGGTTACAGATAGCATCCATTATGAACTCCAACTACTACGGTGACTGCTACTGTATCAATAATTGGGCAGCCTAATAAGTATTTCAGCATATTTTTTCATGAAGATAACACCAACATTGAAACCTGAAGTTTGGAAACACATCAAACACCTAGGTGAATCTCCAGGGGATCTGGTCTAGATGATCTTCAGAGGTCCCTTCCAACACCTACCACTCTCTTATTGTATGATACTGTAGCTCTGTTACCTCCAGTGTAAAAATCAACTGGTTTTCATTAGTTGGAAAGTCAATGAGTGGTACTTCTGTTGCTTCCACATAGCAGAACGTGTCCAGAGAAGGACAAGAAGGCTGGTGAAGGGCCTGGAACACAAACCCTATGAGGAGAGGCTGAGGGAGCTGGGGGTGTTTAGCCTGGAGAAGAGAAGGCTCAGGGGTGACCTCATTGCTGTCTACAACTACCTGAAGGGAGGCTGTAGCCAGGTGAGGGTTGGTCTCTTCTGCCAGGCAACCAGCAACAGAACAAGGGGACACAGCCTCAAGTTGTGCTGGGGGAAGTATAGGCTGGATGTTAAGAGGAAGTTCTTCCCAGAGAGAGTGATTGGCATTGGAATGGGCTGCCCAGGGAGGTGGTGAGTCACCGTCCCTGGAAGTGTTGAAGAAAAGCCTGGATGAGGCACTTAGTGCCATGGTCTGGTTGACTGGATAGGGCTGGGTGCTAGGTTGGACTGGATGATCTTGGAGGTCTCTTCCAACCCGGTGGATTCTATTCTATTCTATTCAGAAGAGTGTTTACCAAGTTTCGATATCATTATGGTTAATTGTTCTTCTGCTTTTGGGACTAATTAACCTGTTTGGTCAACTTTCCATTTTATTGCCTTTTTTAAGCTAAGCAAAGATATTGTACATGTCTCTTTGGAAATGTTTTATATATGCACTTTGATTTGGTATATGCTAAGTGTAAATGTACCTCATTAAAGCAGAGTAAGCAACAGAGCTGTTAATATTCACACAGTGTTTTCTGTCACTGTAAAGTGCTCTGAAAATTTAGTTTTAGGAGCAGTTAAATTAAATATCAAGCTGAACGAGTTTACCAAAACAGATCATCAGCTGGGGCTTTGCTGTGATTTTGACTGGTACTTCTAAACACAGGGAATTTGGGGGGGCTATATATGGATTAGCTCATAAAATGAGCTAAGAACCAACTGGCAGACCTGAGGACAAATGGCACAGCTGGCTTGTATTTCAATTTCTAAACTCTCTTCCCCTACCATACTGCAGACAAAACTCCAGGGAAAATTATTCATGCAACTGACTAGGAGCATTCCCTTACCCTTGCTGTTGAATGAAAAGAGATACCTGAGTATTGCCTGGGAGAATGTGGGCTGACATTCCTCTGATTCATTCAGAAGGTTGACTAAACTTGAAAGGGTCTGTATGTGCTAGGATTCATGATCAGTTTTAATATACAGATCATATTAGAGCCACGAAGATGCTCAGAGGGCTGGAGCACCTCTGCTATGAGGACAGGCTGAGAGAGTTGGGGCTCTTCAGCCTGGAGAGGAGAAGGCTTCGAGGAGACCTTATAGTGGCCTTCCAGTATCTGAAGGGAGCCTACAGGAAAGCTGGGGAGGGACTATT
>WAAF01005830.1:42552-103259 GCA_013400475.1 Tricholaema leucomelas
GCAGATGCTGCCATATATGTATGTGGGACAAATTCATCTTCTTGTAGAGCAGAGCTTTAACCAAAAAAAGGAAAAAGACCAGATGAATGATGCTACACAAAAATCTATTTCTCTTCATCTGCTGTGAAAAGAACCTTAAAAACTAGCTCAGATATCAGTGGAACATTACAGGTATATAACAGGGGGATGACACAAATTCCACCTTCCTAGATGAAGCAGTTCTGGAGAAAATAGAGGTAGATTAAATTAAAATAAGTTCTGTTAGGTGAGACTGTAGACCTCCAGACCCATTATCCTAGCTAGATATAAAATGAAAGCCACCTGCCTGTACTTATAATCTCTATCTGAGATGGGAGCAAACATCCATGGGTGGTATTTATCTGATTGGTCTTGGGCATCTTTGCTCTTGTCAGACCCCACCTGGAGTACTGTGTGTAGTTCTGGAGCCCCCAACACAAAAAGGACATGGAACTCCTGGAGTGAGTCCAGAGGAGAGCCACAAAGATGATCAGAGGGCTGCAGCACCTCTGCTATGAGGACAGGCTGAGAGAGTTGGAGCTTTTCAGCCTGGAGAAGAGAAGGCTTTGAGGAGACCTTATAGTGGCTTTCCAGTATCTGAAGGGAGCCTACAGGAAGGCTGGGGAGGGACTATTGACAAGGTCTGGTAATGTCAGGACGAGGGGGAATGGGTTTAAGCTGGAAGAGGGGAGATTTAAACTGGATGTTAGGAGGAAGTTCTTTACAGTGAGGGTGGTGAGACACTGGCACAGGTTGCCCAGGGAGGTTGTGGATGCTTCCTCCCTGGAGGCGTTTAAGGCCAGGCTGGATGAGGCCTTGAGCAGCCTGCTCTAGTGGGAGGTGTCCCTGCCTATGGCAGGGGGTTGGAGCTGGATGATCCTTGAGGTCCCTTCCAACCTAAACCATTCTATGATTCTATGATTCTATGATTCAGAAGGTTGCAGACTAAGTTTTTATTTTACAAAAACAAATGAACCAGCAAGATTTCAGTGAAAAAAACTCATTATATTCTTAGTGTTTCAGGACTGTTCTTTTAAAAAAAGTCAACTGTTTCAGATTGTTGTTTTCATTTGTCTCCCCCTACATTCTTTTTCCTCACCCTATTTTCCAGTTCTCTATTTGTTTTTCCTAATATTGGTCTACTGGTTTTAGTGACAAAAGAAACAGTCATTGACTTATAGAATCATAGAAACATAGAATCATAGAGTAAATGAGGTTGGAAGAGACCTCCAAGGTCATCCAGTCCCCCAGCTGGCTACAGTCTCTCTTCAGGTAGTTGTAGACAGCAATGAGATCACTCCCGAGCCTCCAGGCTAAATAACCTCAGATCCCTCAGCCTCTCCTCAGAGACCTTAGAGTTCACCTACTCTAACCTCCCTGCCATGGACAGGGACTCCTCTCGATGAGACTTGGTTGCTGAAGGCCTCAACCAGTTTGACCTTAAACATCTCCAGAGAGGGGACATCCACAACCACTCTGGGTAACCTATTCCACAACCTCACCATCCTCATACCGAAGAACCTCTTAGAATCAGAATTATAGGATCAGTCAGGGTTGGAAGGGACCACAAGGATCATCTACTTCCAGCCTGGCCTTAGACACCTCCAGGGATGGGGCCTCAACCACCTCCCTGGGCAACCCATTCCAGGCTCTCACCACTCTTATGCTGAACAACTTCCTCCTCACATCCAGACTGAACCTACCCATCTCCAGCTTTGCTCCATTCCCTCTAGTCCTGTCACTCCCTGATATCCTGGAAAGTCCTTCCCCAGCTTTTTTGTAGGCCCCCTTTTGATACTGAAAGGCCACAACAAGGTCACCTCAGAGCCTTCTCTTCTCCAAACGGAACAGCCCCAACTCCTTCCACAAAAGCAGGAATCACATAACCCTCCTTGCCTTAAACCTTGTGCTGTCATTTACCCTGGTTTTAAGTGATTTTTTTTAATTAGGTTCCCTGTAACCTAAGTGATGTTCCCTGATGTTTTAGTATTCCATATTTCTTTACTCTGCTCCAAGCAAGGTACACAGCAGTAGGAGGTAAGTCCTGCTTTATTAAGGAGCTTGTAAAAAATACCATTCTAAAGAAGGTAAAGTCTGAACAACTGAGATTGTCAACATGGTAAGCTGTGAGCAAGTCAGAATATCACAGATCTGACTTCTCGAAACTCTAAGTAATCATACAGCAAATTCCATGGAGGAAAAATTGTAAATCAAAAGAAGAAAGAATGAGAAACCAATGTCAGAAAGTCAATCTACAATAACAGTTTTAATTATAACATCTCTGAAGAGCATCCTTTTAACAATTTTAGTCTTCTCAAGGGTATAGGAAACCTGATGACAAGCAGTACTTTAGAGATATCTGCAAAAATAATAACTAAAAAGTGATTCAGCAGCAAAAATGAGGCACTTTGAAATCAGGGAAAAAGATATTATGAAAGTTCTAAGACTATAGGGAATGTTCTACCGACTTCCAAAGAAACCTATACAAGCATGGAAGACATGGCACCAAGAAATAAGTCTTTAAAACCATCTACCATTGGTGAGGAGTGGGAAGGGGATAAAAAGGTACTGTGTCCAGTTCTGGAGCCCCTGTTACATGTGGGATATGGATGTTGCTGGAAGGTGTTCAGAGTAGGACTACAGGGATGATCAGAGGGCTTGGGCACCTCTACTATGAGGAGAGACTGAGGGAGTTGGGGCTGTTCAGTCTGGAGTGGAGAAGGCTCCAAGGTGACCTTCTTGTGGCTTTCCAGTATCTTAAAGGGGCCTACAAGAAAGCTGGGGAGGGACTTTTTAGGATGCCAAGTAATGATAGGACTAGGGGGAATGGATCAAAGCTAGAAATAGGTAGATGCAGACTGGATGAAGAAGCTAGAAATACTTTGCTAAAGATGAGGACGGAAATGTCTTCATGTATTATTGTACTGGTCTGATTTAAGCTTCCCAGGGACTCAATGTAGCTAACAGACCAATACAATAATAGGATTTCCCTCTTCTCCCCTTTAGAAAGAAAGGAATTATATGTAGAAAGGAAAAGGGGTAAAAACACCTAAAGAAGTCTTGCTTCAATTTGGAAGTTAAAAGAAAAAGGTATTTAAGGTAGGGAAGTTGCAAAGAGGTGCAGGGAAAAGAAACAAGATATAAATATATATATATATATACAACCAGATTGATGGCAATGGATGGAGGTAATTCAGGAAGGGGTTGGCCACCATGTGGTGGGGTGGCCAGGTGGTAAAAAGAGGAGAAGCACGAACAAGGGCTGTGCTATCAGGCAGGCAGGGAAGTCAAAAAGAGAAAGCAAAAGAACCTTGAATATAACCTAATTAAATGCCCTCTGCCATGGGCAGAGACACCTTCACTAGTGCAGCTTGCTCAAGGCCTCATCCAGCCTAACCTTGAACATGTCCAGGGAGGGAGCATCCACAACCTCCCTGGGCAATCTGTGCCAGTGTCTCACCGCTCTCTCTGTAAAGAACTTCTTCCTAATCTCCATTCTGAATCTCTCCTTTTCCTCCTTTGATTCCTTCCTTTTTTACTTAGTTACAACATAAATACTACTACTTTTTTTTTTTCTTTTCCCTCCATGGTGTGAGTCTATCAAGAAGCTTAAATTAACAGTTCTGTTCTGCTACCCAAAGTTCCTCTGTTTTTATAGGTTCCCTAGACGAGAAGTGGGAGTAGGCTAACCACTACACCTGGGGGTCAGGTTCAGACCATCCCCAGGAGGATTAACCTTTTACATGTACTTTGTGACTCTGGGAGATATTCACAAATCTTCAGATGAAAACAACCAGATGTTGTGATAGGCCTGGTAGGCCCAAAATAGGCTTATACATGCCCTGCCTTGCCTAGGCATGTTTTCCTGCTCCACCAGAGAGGCAAGTGCAGGAAAACGACACAAAACCTGGAGCCAAAGAGTCTGGCCTGCCCAGGGTCCTGTGGTGTAAGGTAGCCTGTGCCTGCCTAGTGCAAGGCCTGTGCTTTTCCCAAATTTATTTTCCCAAATTTTAGCTTTGCCTAATGTGGTAAGGTTTGGCTAACTGCCATCCTGATTGGCTATTCTTGTGTCCAAAGGGCAATTAATCTTGGCCCACATTGATACAAGGAGATATGCAGGTGAACAACCTGCTTTTGCTTCCCTGCTTTGCTTCCCTGCTCTTTGCCTGCTCTCTCTGCTGTGCTCAGCCCTGCTGCTATTGCACACTGCCTTATTGTTTGCCTGGTAAAGTCCACTGCCACGAGTTACCAGCAGCAGACCCTGGATGCCTGCATGCGATCGGCCTGTGTGGCCAGCGTGACATCGTGCTGAGACTGCACAACATCTGCCTTCTGCACCTGAAAGTCCTGCTTAGAATCCCCTGACATATATACAGATGGTCCAGAAGAAGCCAGGAGACAAGGTCAGAGATTGTCTGCGTCTTTCTTCAGTAGCCGTGAAGATTAAGTCTCAACATCCAACAAGACAGAGTCCCCTGAAACCATTTGGACACTGTCTGGACTGTGGCTAAGCCCCCATGAGTGGGTAATAACACAATGCTTAAATGCCTCTTTGTAATTCTCCATTNCCCCTGTGAGTGGGTAATAACACAATGCTTAAATGCCTCTTTGTAATTCTCCATTGCCTTCTGCCATAAGCAGAAAGAGCTCCTTGAGCCCATCTAATGGGCAAGGAACATATTGACCACAAGCAGCATTTGACTGTGGGAATCTTCTCTTCCAGTTCAATTAATGTTTCTGTATTTTGCTGGTTATTACTAGATGTAGATATTACCCACAGAATGTTTCCATGGCCGTGTAAGAACTGAAATATTATTAAAATTAGTGGTTGGGGGTGGACAGAGTTCTGAGTATCAAAATTAATAAACCATATTAATTTTGGAAAACATCACCTTGCATCAATTAATTTCCCCTCCGCAACACCAGACAAGGAACCTGTATTTGTGGTGTCTCTATTACTGAATCATTACTGACCCAGTCCTCAGACTCAGAATTGCTTGAGCTAGGAATCTACATTCAGTCTGGAAAGCTGACTGAATAAGGTTTGAAGACTTCACATTGAAGAAATTGAGGATAATAGTAAGAGCTTCTAATAGCATGAAAAGTAGCATAGCGTATTTTTACTTCAAGGTATATGAGTAGACTCACAAAGGAAACTCAGCCCACAAGAATTATCTGTACAGAGCCAAAAAATGACCCTCAAAATCAACATTTTTGCTGATGAACACACCTGTCTTCATCTATTTTGAAATTCTGAGAAAGCATGAGAGGAAAATGTGAAAATTGATTGCAAAAGCAAGACAAAAAGGAAGATTTTTCTCCCACAGCAGAGATCACTGACCTACCAGGACATGTGCCTTTAGTCAAAGACTCAGTGCACTGACAGGATCAGTGGCAATGGCTTCACACTAGAGAAGTGCAGAGTTAGATTGGATGTTAAGAACAAGTTCTTTACTATCAGGGTGGTGGAACACTGGAACAGGTTGCACAGGGAGGTGGTTAAGGGCCATTCCCTGGAGATATTCAAGGTGAGGCTCAACAGGGCTCTGGGCAACCGAACTAATTGAGGATGTCCCTGCTTACCGCAGGGGGGATTGGACTAGGTGAACTTTGGAGGTCTCTTCTAGCCCACATCATTCTATGATTCTATAAATTATCATGATTTAATCTCATTAGGATATAATCCTAATAGAGTTGGGGCTGTTCAGTCTGGAGAAGAGGAGGCTCCCAGGTGACCCTCTTGTGTCCTTCCAGGGTCTGAAGGGGCCCTCAGAAAAAATCTGGGGAGGGACTTCTTAGGCTATCAGATAGTGACAGGACTAGGGCGAATGGGGCAAAGCTGGAGGTGGGTATGTTCAGGCTGGATGTGAGGAAGAAGTTGTTGAGCATGAGAGTGGTGAGAGCCTGGAATGGGTTGCCCAGGGAGGTGGTTGAGGCCCCATCCCTGGGGGTGTTTAAGGCCAGGCTGGATGAGGCTGTGGCCAGCCTGATCTAGGGTAGGGTGTCCCTGGGCATGTCACAGTGGTTGGAACTAGATGATCATTGTGGTCCCTTCCAACCCTGACTGATTCTATGATTCTAATCTTATTTGTGTTTTGAATTGTTATTCTCCCTTCAGGAATCCAAAGACCAAACATTTTATAGTAAGAAAATTTGTCAGCATAGACAGAAAAGTTGCTTGTATGAGGGAGGGAGAGGAAGAGAGGAAGACAGAGTGTGTTCAATAATGCTTTTTTTTAACCTGTTTCACTGATAGAATGGCTATTAGGGGCCTTCATGTGAGCTTTCATCTCTTTGCCTGTGCCTCAAGGAGTGATAGCAACATAGCAGCTCTCATCAGTTTTGAAAATGGATTTTGTTTTATTCCCTCAGTAACCTTACGGAGTACCTGTTCTTGGCTTCTCTATCTGTCTAATATTACACTATCAGGAAAGGTGCTGCCAAGGTATAATATGACAGAGCCCACTTGAAAACAAAAAAAAAAACACAACACAGTTTTTTGAGAACATTGAAAAGCATCAGACAGAGTCACAAACTAGATCTCAGCTACCTGTTGATGGGGAATTTACTATTTTTCACACAGGAAATAACAGAAACTCATTACCTGATACGAAGATAGACAAGATGGGAGAAATAGAAAGCTTGGGAGTCTCATTAAGAACTCCACTGGAGAGTTTGGCATCTACTTGTAGTACAATGCATTTTTAAAAGCCATAACATGATTATGGAGATTTTATTCTGTCTTCAGGTATACAGATGAGTACACACAAATAAACCACAAACTATTATTAAAAGCACAAATACAGCAAGGTAAGATTTGTGTAGATTTTGTAGATTTGCTTTGAATATTTTTAAAAGGCTGGAGAGAATTCACAGAGGATGATATTAAACCTGCTCAAACTTTCTGTGTTCAAAACTATTCAAAGTTGTTTTGTAATGGATATTTTGGTTTGGCCTGGTTTACCCCCTGGTTGGTATTTTGTGATGAGAAGCATTCTGCTGAAAAATAGCACATTTCTATAAAGAAAGGTGTCAGCAGCAATCTAAAAAGCTATTCAAACTTCTACTTGTAAAACATAAGCACATAAACTCTAAATCTAAATGCTCTTCTTGGGGATAATCTCTGAGAAAGTGGCCAAGAGCCAGCTCCTGGGACTCGTGGTGATGTTTTTATGTCCCATCGATCTTCTGTCTCCATCATTGAAGGGAAATGGTTAGGAAATACTGGTTAATGATTATTTTTATATTAGGAACAATAAGAGAATATCTTTGCCTATTCTTTCTGATTTTTCTTCAGCATTCACATAAGCAAAATCAATATAAGGGATTATTAACTCAATGATAACATGTGTCAAAGTTGGTTTGCATTACTTTCTTTTCCTTCTGAGCTAACCTAAGCATCACCTAAACTGGACATTATTGTAATGACAATCTACTTTTAGTCTCCTCATCAGACAATAACCATTATTAGTTTTTTTTATTTCCCACTCCTAGAAATTGCATTCTTGGCTGGAAACAAGTCCATGGACATGAAGAGTACGAATATGCATGCAGAAACCTATTGCTCTACTCAGTGTTAATGTTTTAATACTTGTGACAATACAATAATATCACACTACAGTTTCTATGTTGAGGCTGTTACTGCCAAATAGCAGCACAAGTAATGGTGTGGTAAAACTGGAACATGATGATTACAAACACACCATGGAGTTGTAAGACTGGGTAATTCTACTCTCTTATTAAGATGCTTGAAGTTCTGGTGACCTGGGCTAGTTCCCAGAAGCGTAATCATAGAATCATAGAATCAGGTGATTCCAGGTTGGAAGAGACCTCCAAGCTCATCCAGTCCAACCTAGCACCTAGCACCCAGCCCTAGCCAATCAACCAGACCATGGCACTAAGTGCCTCAGACAGTAGTTTTTATGAAATTTCACAAATCTTAATTAAAAACTTTCTATTAATTCCCAAATCTGTAGTTGAGCAACATATAGTTGACTAAATAAAGTGGTGATAGAAGAAGTATCATAGAAGCATAGAATCATAGAATGTCAGGGGCTGGAAGGGACCTCAAAAGATCATAGAATCAACCAGGTTGGAAAAGACCCCCAAAATCATCCAGTCCAACCCATCACTCATCCTTGTCCAATCAACTAGACCACAGCACTAAGTGTCTCATCCAGGTTTTTTGAACACTTCCAAGGATGGTGACTCCACCACCTCCCTGGGCAGCCCATTCCAGTGCCAAATCACTCTCTCTGTCAAGAACTATACCTCCCCTGGCACAACTTGAAACTGTGTCTCCCCTTGTTCTGCTGCTGGTTGCCTGGCAGAAGAGACCAACCCTTACCCTTTAAAAGATCAACATCTGCTCCTAGCTTGGTGTCATCTGCAAACTTAGTGATGATGGACACAATCCCCTTGTCTAGATCATCAATAAAGATATTGAACAGGACTGATTACTTTTAATCAGGTTTTAAAGATAGGTAGATTCAAAAAGTACATACACGTTTGTTGCAGCACAGTGCTGCTTGTAAATCTCTGCTTGCTGCGGGAGCCGCAGTAGGCCTGTGGACCAATGTGACCAGAGGCCCAGCTACGAAGGACTTCAGGTGATTCAATGTGAATTATGCTGGAGACACTTTATTATGTACAGCCCAACTATATAAGCACTCAGCCAGCAGAGCACACGCCTACACATTAGCATATTTAGTCAAGGACAACCCACTCCATCAGCATAAACCACACCTTGTTATTCTCATTAGCGAGGTGTCCGTTATCTACCCCTTCTGAGATAAGGTAGCCAGCTGCTTGTGAGAACCGAGGTTTGTTATTACAAGGATCTGCCTGCTGTTTATCCTCTTCACTCCGTTCCCACAGCTCTTCTGCACCTGCACCCCACAACTCTTCTGCATTCTGCATTCCCCCAGACATTTAATGCTATGAAAATGTGAGAAGGGGCCGTTCACACACAACTGAATCCACTGAGTGAGAGAAGTAGACAGAATTCATCCATTAAATATAGAATTGACTATTAGCATATACCTTAAACTAGAAATAGGCTAGTAGACTGACAGTGGGAAGGTAGTATGTAGAGTTAGTTACTCTGGTGATAGGATCAAGAGAGAAAGATTTGATATCTGAAAGTTTCACTAGTTTTATCCCAGAGATGAAACAATTTGTTTCTGTGTCTGGTGCAGCTGTCATAGGGATTCCTGTCATTCCTGTTACATGTGCACTGCACTTTGGTGATCATTTGCTGTTGTTTTTCACCTAACCACTGTATGAGACACTATTTTATGTGAAGTCATCTTCTAAACTCTTGGCAGCTTACTATTGAGCAATCAGTAAGCCTGCAGTATTGAACTGACTAGGTATGGGATTTCCTTACGTATTCCATAGTCCTTAGCACAATCCACCAAATATTAATTGGTAGCATTTGGAAGTACTTAGTCACCTTTTCCAACAACCTTTCACTCACTCAGACACTGAAGTCTGACTGTTTATACCCCCTGAGAATAAGGCTTTGACTCACAGACTTCATGGCCTCAGGGAACAACAGCAGCAGCAGTGCCTGGAGGGAAAAAAGCAGCAGAGGAAATGGGAGTAAAAACTTTGTCACAACAGAAAAATCATGCTCAAGAGAAGAAAAACATCCTTTGCATTAATGCAAGCCTAAAGTAGTACTGAAGAAGTGGTTTTATTATCTTTTAACTATTTCCTGAAGCATGTGTGCACTGCATATGCAAACAAGATTTGTTAAATATACAGGGCATGAGCAGTTACTACCTTAAATCTTCAACAAATGATTTTAAACTTAATCTCTGTACCTCTTTCAACATCCCTGAAAGCTGCTACGTGCATTCCTTGACCAATATACAT
This sequence comes from Tricholaema leucomelas, assembly GCA_013400475.1. NCBI lineage: Eukaryota > Metazoa > Chordata > Aves > Piciformes > Lybiidae > Tricholaema lacrymosa > Tricholaema leucomelas. The sequence continues at coordinate 52,450 of WAAF01005830.1, forward strand.
TCATAATCTGGAAACAATTGCCCTTTATTAAGGTGAATATTAAAATTGCTTTATTAGCATTAAACACTCTTTAGCTGTTTAGAAAAAGAGTGGATGTGGCACTTGAGGCTGTAGTCTAGCAATTAAGGATGCTGGGGTGAAGGTTGGACTGGATGATGCTTGTGGTCCTTTCCAACCATAGCGATTCCTAGTGATTAGATGTTGTGCTGAGGGATTTGGTTTAGCCAAGGACTTGTCAGTGTGAAACTGATGATTGGACTCTATGATCTTGAAGGTCTTTTCCAATCTAAGACATTCTGTGATTCTGTGAATATTAAAGTTGATTAATTAGCATTTTTTTTCTGAGATGAGATAAAGCAAAAGGGTAAAAAATCCATATATTATTAAAAATAGTTTGACCAGATATTGAGAGTTAAAACAATTTTTTTGAGATCAGAAGACTGTTTAATTGTTTTTATTCAATGCATTCCTTGGTAATTTCTCTTTTTAAATTTGTAATTATTAAGCAGAAATATTGTTTGCACTTTTTACTTGCCTTGATAAAACCTCTTTCAGTCACCTTCCACTGTAAGTTCCCATTGTGTTTTAACTCCTGCCAATAGCTAAGCACCACACAGCTGCTCACTGTCATAGAAAGCCAGGATAGCCCAAATTAGTCCTAAACGTGTCCAGTTCTGAGCTCCTCAATTCAAGACAGATGTTGAGATGCTGGAATGTGCCCAGAGAAGAGCAACAAAGCTGGTGAGGGGCTTGGAGCACAGCCCTGTGAGGAGAGGCTGAGGGAGCTGGAGAAGAGGAGGCTCAGAGGAGACCTCATTGCTGTCTACAACTACCTGAAGGGAGGCTGTAGCCAGGTGGAGGTTGGTCTCTTCTGCCAGGCAACCAGCAACAGAACAAGGAGACACAGCCTCAAGTTGTGCCAGGGCAGGTCTAGGCTGGATGTTAGGAGGAAGTTCTTCCCAGCGAGAGTGATTGGCACTGGAATGGGCTGCCCAGGGAGGTGGTGGAGTTGCTGTCCCTGGAGGTGTTCAAGAAAAGACTGGACGAGGCACTTAGTGCTATGGTCTAGTTGATTGGACAGGACTGAGTGATAGGTTGGCCTGGATGATCTTGGAGATCTTTTCCAACCTGGTTGATTCTGTGATTCAATGTGTTCTAGATTCTGTTATTCCTTCATATAATGTTTTTATGACCATTGCAAATAACCTCTTATTATAAAAGTGTACTGGGCAGGTGGTGAGAATCCTGAATATCAAAATTAATAAACAATATTCATTTTGGAAAACCCCATCATGCATCCTTACCTCCCCCCATTACACTCACTCACTCCTCACCAGCACAGCTTGCTACTCCAAATCTGTAAAAGAGGAAAGATAAGAAGAAAGGTTGCCTAGGAAACATCAGTCACAAAAAAAGAGGAAGTTTTTCTGAGCAGGTGGAAATTCCCTGCTCTGCCACCTATGAATCTTTACACTGAAAGAGCTGTCATTTGGATAATGGACTTCATGATCTCTTCCTGGAATACCATGAGTTCAAAAAAAATGAACTAAAACTGCAAAAGCACCAAATCAAATAATCAAATGAGAATTCTTATTGCTTGATATTCTATTTTTTAATTATTATTTGCATTCTGCTATGAAAATTGAAATCAGTAAAGGTCTCACCTTGTAACAAAAAACAGAATGGGTATTATATTATATTTGGCTACTGGAATGGGCTGCCAGGGAGGTGGTGGAGTCGCCGTCCCTGGAGCTGTTCAAGGCAGGATTGGACGTGGCACTTGGTGCCATGGTCTAGCCTTGAGCTCTGTGGTAACAGGTTGGACTTGATGATCTATGAGGTCTCTTCCAACCTTGGTGATACTGTGATACTGTGATACTATGATTATCACCTTCATTTTTCAGATAGGTATCCCTAATGAGAGAATAACATAGATGTGAATTTCTGCCAGCACAGAGTACCTTTGTAACTTCACAAGGAATGATGATAGAAAAAGGAGTAAAGCTGTTTGTGAGTCAGAGCATCAGAAGACCTGTTAGTATGTGAGGTGACTTCCATCTCAGCATATTAACAATAATTGGCTTTTACTGAACAGAAAATGAGGAAGCTTGTAACATACTCAATGAAGTTGATCATTGCACCTAGGAGATGAAGTTTGTTTTCATGAATACGTGTTTTAGTCTTGCTTGAACTGAATAGTTAAGTGTGACAAAACTTTATGCATGACCTCCGTAACTTAGAAATGCTGCAGGCAAAATAATTCCTTAGAGATAAGGAACAAAAAGCATCCGTGATTCTAAGACAGTAGTGCTTTTTAACCAAAATATCTTCAGGCTAGTTGAAATAATAAAGGGTTTGTAAATGTGGAAACGAAGATGAGTATCACCTAAGTGTATTTTTAATGAACGCTCTCCAAGCCTGTAGAAAAGAAGACTTGCAGCAGTTACTTGCTCTAGCAGAGCTGGATTGCTGACAAAGGAATGCCCTTTGAGTCCTGTGGTGTTTATGTCTGAGATTATCTTCAGATGTATAGTCAAGTCATTTGGCTGCTTGCTTCTCAATTCTAGCACCTTCCAAAATGTGTATTTTAGACAGATGAGTTAGAAAAACATAAATTAGACAGATGAGTTAGCAATACAGTAAAGTTTCCAAAAAATAGACTATTCTGAGAATGGTCTTTAGGCTTCCACCCTGCAGTTATAATAACTATGACTGCCAAGCTGTGAAACACAAGCAAAACTGTATGACCCCTTCCATATGGGCTGTAATGAGACAATGATACTGGAAGAACATAGCAGTGAAAACTGTGACTGTGATTAACAATTTAGCAAAGCTGGGCCAGCATGGAGCACAACCTAAGTAGAGGTAGCAAAGCTGGTTAAATACAGTCCCTGGCACGTTAAAGGCAGGAAAGCTAAACATTATTGGTTCTCAACTACTATTTCCAAGTCTTTTTGGGGTTGTTTGCATCCTCAAACATACCTTTATGGAAAAAATGATACTCAGTATTTGTAAAAGCAAACATTCCCAGACTGACTCCAAAATGCCCTCTACATTCTGCTGATCAATGATTTATTTTGTGACTCTTTATCTTTGTGTCATTTCTACAGCATCTCTTAGGGGTTATAAGTCAAATATTTTTCATACCCTCAAATTAGGGTCTAGGTTATACTTCACAATTTTCACAGCAGACAGTGTACAGGCAGGCAAAATTTATAGAATCATAGAATCAACCAGGTTGTTAGAGACCTGCAAAATCATCCAGTCCAACTTATCACCCATCTCTATCCAATCAACTAGACCATGGCACTAAGTGCCTCATCCAGGCTTTTTTTGAGCACCTCCAGGGACGGTGACCGAGGTCATTTACAATCAGCAGGTGTTTGTGTTAAATGAAGGTGTAAGAAGCTGGCCTGCCAAACAGCCGAAGAAGGGACTCTTGTGAAGAAACAACAGCCCTGTTTTGGCTAAAAGAGATGGGGCAAGGCTAAAATAAAACAAGCACCCAACTTCAAAGTAGATTTTGAGGGAGAGAGTGCCCAAATGAAGACCTTTGCCTAATTAACTGATGGCTCATGTTCAGCAGGCTGTCCAACATCATCCCCAGATCCTATTTCACTGGTCTGCTCTCCAAGCCTGTAGTGTTGCTTGGGGTTGTTGTGACCAAAATGCAGGACACAGCACTTGGTCTTGTTAAACCTCATTCTGTTGGCCTCAGCCCATCAATTCAACCTGTCCAGAACTCTCTGCTGTGCCTTCCTACCCTCAAACAGATCAAGGCTCCCGCTCAATTTAGTGTGGCATGCAAGCTCGCTGATGGTGTCCTCGATCCCCTCATCCAAATCATTAATAAAGATATTAAAGAGAACTAGCCCAGTAAGGACCCAGACTTCCCTATGGGATGGATCCAGTCAGCATATGGGGCCCTCTGTTTCCATCAGAAGGGAATCACCTACAACAATTACTCTCCTTTTTTTTTTCTTAAGACAAGCAGTTCTAAGGTGTGGGGCTGGCTGAGTCACCTCAGGTAGCCACCCAGATGGACCTTCATCTACTTGCTCCATATCCTGGCTCTTCAGTTCCAGAGTGCCATACCTGATGTATGAGGGTATCTGAGAAGGTGAGGGGGGCTGGGAGAGGATTCACCTGCCTCTCTGAGCAGGTCCTAGTTCCCACTCCCACTGTCTTTTGGGTCTCCTCCTATTACCTGGTGGTAGGAGAGGAGAGGTTCATCTGATTCTTGATGAACCTCCATTTGCTGCTTTTGCCTCACACTCCTTGATAATCCTCAGTCTTTCCAATTTCTCTTCCAGCCCTGCAACCCTGCTGAGTAGATGACTGACCTGCTCACAGCCCACATGGGTGTCCTCTTTGCTGTCCTATGGTGCCAGTGCCAGGCTCAGACACCTGGACAGCTATATGTTTGTGGGAGAACTTCTTTTGGGTCCCTACATTCCTCCTGGCAATGACATTTAGCTGTGTGGTCACCATCTTGGGTCTCCTGGGAACGGACCAGTTATGATCAGGGGAGCTCACCTCTGTGTTCTGTGGGCAGTAAAGGTTCTCTGCCCTTCCTGAAGCTTGTTATTGAGTGTGGTTGCTTCCACATCATTTTGCTGCCCCTCCAGGGATGCTGGCTCTGCCCTCACCATCTGAGCAGCCTACCACAAGCTTCCAGCCCTTAGCACAGGTGGGCCAATTTCCTGCCTTCAAAATGATTCTTTATTGCGTTATAACTGCGAGGAGAAACATTTTTAAACCACAACTATTCTAAGGAAAAAAGAAATTCAGATGAGAAAAATGCTTAAAAAGTACTCCTTTGAGTTCTAGTTGTGCACAAGGTCAAGATTTGTAAACTGGCAGCTAAAATGAAATAAAATGAAATAAAATGAAGGTATTATGTTACCAGAGGTGTCATAAGAACAGAGCTGAAAGCTCCTAAAGAGTGACAGTATCTGAACCAGTAGTTTTCTTTCTGAGCTTCTCCTTAGTTGCAAAAATCAAGTAAATTATGATAGAAGACACCAAAAATATTAAGAATCATAGAATCAACCAGGTTGGAAAAGACCTCCAAGATCATCCAGTCCAACCTAGCACCCAGCTCTATCCAGTCATCTAGACCATAGCACTAAATGTCTCATCCAGGCTTTTCTTGAACACCTCCAGGGACGATGACTCCACCACCTCCCTGGGCAGCCCATTCCAATGCCAATCACTGTCTCTGTGAAGAACTTCCTCCTAACATCCAGCCTATAATTCCTATGGAACAACTTGAGACTGTGTCCCCTTGTTCTATTGCTGGTTGCCTGGCAGAAGAGACCATCCCCCACCTGGCTACAACCTCCCTTCAGGTAGTTGTAGACAGCAATGAGGTCTGCCCTGAGCCTCCTCTTCTCCAGTCTAAACAACCCCAGCTCCCTCAGCCTCTCGTCATAGGGTTTGTGTTGCAGGTTGGTTAGGAAAATAGCTGCAAGAGGTTAGAGATCTGTAGAGATTAAGCTGTGTGGAGAGATTTATGGTGATTGCTATAGTAGATGCAGAGAGACAGACACTTATTTGGTTTAAATCATTATGGGTTGAACAAGGATTTGGTTTAAACAATCTCCTGAGATTGGTGAAATCTGTGCATAAAGAGGATGTGTAGAAAAAGAGAAGGTACAGTGTGGAGGGATGGATTCAATAGTAATGGGATCAAATTAATTACAAATATACAAGGTATATACTGGGAAAATTTTATGTGCACTGGTTTAAGAATGTGTCTCCTAAAGGAAATAAGATAACTCTCTTTCAGAACCTGTTTCACATGAGACAGACATGAAGAACTAAATGTATGTAATAGAAAACAGTCCTGCATTAGCTAAAATGAGTTTGCTATATTCTTCCTACTGTCTGCTTGCTGTGATTTTCTGAAGCATGTGCAAACTGTGTGCTTGTAGTTTTAGTGCACTCCAGGAAGACACCTGGATATGTTTTTATACAATATTTGAGAGAGAGATGAGCTAAAATAGAAAGAAACAAAGAGGGGGAAAAGGAAGGCTGTGACTGAGTAAGTCTGTCTATGATGGACAATCAGAGTCAGAACCATAAAAACTCTGCAAATCCATTATTTTAAGCACTCATGTCTTTGTGTGGTGGTTTGGGTGTCCCCCACCCCCCCACACTTTAGAAATCACCCAGACTAGACTCAGCTGGCTCTGGAAATATGAATGAAGCTTATATTTACAGCTGGCACAATGTACAAGCAGATATTTACAGTATATACAGTTATAGGCAGAAATATACAAGGTAAAAGGCAATACAGAAACACAACAGCCCTACCAGAAACCTGAGTCCTCAGGAGGGGCTCTCAACCACCCCCTCACCTTCCCCTACCCCTCTCAAGCTTACCCCAGTCCCAAGGAAGAATGGAGGTTCAGCCAGGGGGATTAAGAAGCAAAGGTGAATCAGCCAAAGCAAATGGAGGGTGAGGTTAGAAAGCAAGATGGAGTCCAGCCAGCAGCCCCAGGTCCCCAGCAGGCAAATTGCTGAGAGCAAAAGCCCAGAGTGAAGTGAGCAAGATCCAAGTGACTTTATCTTTTGTTTTGCTTTTCTTCTTTACACATCTCAGCAAGACTGTGAGCGAAGTAGACATCATCAATGTTTTCATTTCACAGCCTATGATCTAGTCCTTCTCACCAAAACATTCTATCTAGGCTCAAACTAGCACACCTTGTTTTATTTACTTGCCATGTAATTCAGGTAACTGAGGAGATACTTATAGAGAAGAGACAATTTTGGGCCTTTAGGAAAGACTCGATTGGATGGAGCATTTAGTGCCATGGTCTAGTTGATTGGATGGGGCTGGGCAGTTGGTTGGACTGGATGATCTTGGAGGTCTCTTCCAACCTGGTTGATTGTATGATTCCATGACAATGTTTCAAGGCATCTGGACAGAACTGATGAAAACTATAAAGTACATAAAAGGCAGTAGAATAGGAGAAATGACCTTCAGCAATAAAGAATGGCTACAAGAACCACTGGAAATTGTCACACTGTATCTTGCAGTTCCTCCAATTGAGAGGAGTTTCCTGCTAGCTGTAAACCCTACTGTTTATCATCCATTTCATCAGTTTGATAGGCCTTCCAATTTCTGGCTTGAAAACTAAAATCAAAACCCACTCACACCCTAAGGAGAGGAAACTCGGAGGCTGAAGGCATAGGTGTGTTTTCTTTCACAAAGCAGACACGCTACACAAGAAGGCACAGACCCTCGCTTGGTGTCAAACGGCTTCAGTACACCGAGGTCAGTGACCCATAGCCGTAAGCAGAGTTTTGGCATTTTTGCTGTTAGCACTCCTCACCTCCCACTATGCTCTGGATAATACTGAAAACAAAGATTTCATTTTTAGAATTCTTTGAATTCCATCCAGGGATATGTTGTTTCTGCCTGTAGCACTCTGAAGAGAATTGGTATTAGAGTGAAAGAGAGAGCCTCCAGATTCCTTCCTTTTCGATGGCATTGTGTTCACAAGAAGCTCTCAGTAGCCTCAAATATTCCTCTCTCTGCCAGCTCTATTGAGCAAACTTAAAGTGATTGACTTAGTTATTTGAAGTTCAATTTGATTAGTCCTAAAATTACATGTGTTTCCATGAGAGCTCCTAGTGGATTTTTTCAAAGAAAAACACAGAGTGGATGCCATGGAAATTAAGAGAAGTGGGTTTGGTTAATGTCTTGGTAGTAACACTTTACTCAGACACTGACTGTGTCTGACAATTTTACTGAACCCAGTGTTTGAATGCACATACTAGTGCTTGTCTTTATGTATAGAAGCTCCTCAACTCAGGAGAGATGTTGAGATACTGGAACGTGCCCAGAGAAGGGCAACAAAGCTGGTGAGAGGCCTGGAGCACAGCCCTGTGAGGAGAGGCTGAGGGAGCTGGGGGTGTGCAGCCTGGAAAAGAGGAGGCTCAGGGCAGACCTCATTGCTGTCTACAACTACTGGAAGGGAGGCTGTAGCCAGGTGGAGATTGGTCTCTTCTGCCAGGCAACCAGCAACAGAACAAGGGGACACAGTTTCAAGTTGTGCCAGGGGAAGTATAGACTGGATGTTAGGAGGAAGTTCCTCCCAGAGAGAGTGATTGGCATTGGAATGGGCTGCCCAGGGAGGTGGTGAAGTCACCATCCCTGGAGGTGTTCAAGCAAAGCCTGGATGAGGCACTTAGTGCCATGGTCTAGTTGACTGGATAGAGCTGGGTGCTAGGTTGGACTGGATGATCTTGGAGGTCTCTTCCAACCTGGTTGATTCTGTAATTCTAAGAATTAAAATAATGAAAGATGAAGGTCTTTGTGTTCATACTGTCATCTGACTCTTGTTCATTTTAAGGTCTTGGTAATAACATTTTGCTCAGACACTGAGTATGTTTGCCAATTTTACTGAATCCAGAGTTTGAATGCACATACTGGTGCTTGTTTTTATGTATAGAAGAGTTAAAATAATGAAAGATGAAGGTTTTCATGTTCTTATTGTCACCTGACTCTTGTTCATTTTAAGTCAGTAAGTGATGTGAAGTTTTCTGTGATGCTGTGGGATTGCTTTTCCTTTGACTTTCATGCTCTTCATCTTGAGCTGACACTTCATGTTACTCATTACTGTCAGTATTGGAAAGAATAGTAAGTTCAGCATTTGGACATCATTATTTGAACATCATCTCACTTGATAAAGTATTTCCTTTATCATGCTTCATACTAAAGTGTATTGCTTTATGTTCCTTGTGCTCTGCCTAGATGTTACCATTATAAAAGCTAGAAAGAAATTGTGTTCTGTTTCAGTAAATCAGTTTCCAATTCAAAAACCCAGCAGGAATCTGAATAAATGGATTAATATTGCCAACACCAGCAAAAATAGACTAAGTTACACTGAATCTCATTTTGATCTTAATCTGCAGGGTTTCTAGTGGTATAATTCAAGTAATTTCAATACTGCTACCCTTAATTATACCAAAGTATGTGTGATCAAGGATTGGACAAGTGAGGTTTGTTTTTCTTTATACTCCCCTTGGAGGATAAAGTATGAAACACCTCCCAAACAGCTTTTATTTTGTCATCTTCTCTATGAATTTCTCCTGAAAGGGAGTGTTAGAGAGTGAGTTGTAAAGATATTTTACGTACTGTCAAGATAATGTTTCTTGAGTAAAGGCCAGATCATAGCGCATTTGATGTTTGCCAGCTGCTTACCTTCTCTTAAGAAGGCAGGAATTCTCCTGATATAGGAGGAGAATGTGGGGTTTTTGCCAGCCATGAAAGTTGTGAGTCTAACCTGCCAGTTGTACAGGCTGCCAATCAGATGGAATTATCTCTATTTTGAGGCAAGCATATAGCTTGCCTGGGGAAGATTAAGTACCTGCTCTTCCTTTGCCATTGGTTTTGCAGTCTGTTTGAGTCTGATGACTCTTGTTAATACAGTGAAGCATGCTGTGTGGCAAGGAAACTTTGAAAATGGATGTCAGCCAGGAATGATCAGGGATTTCAATGAACAGCCCTTTTGCTATATTTAGGAGTCTCACAGATACTATGGGAAAAGGAAAGGTACACCACTTCAACTGTATTTGCCTTTTAGATACAGAATTACAGGCTCACAGGATGTTAGGGGTTGGAAGGGACCCAAGGAGATCATCGAGTCCAACCCCCCTGCCAGAGCAGGATGATGCTATCTAACACAGATCACACAGGAACACATCCAGACAGGCCTTGAAAGTCTCCACAGAAGGAGACTCCACAAGCTCTCTGCGGAGCCTGTTCCAGTGCTCTGTGACCCTTACAGTAAAGAAGTTCCCCCTTGTGTTGAGATGGAACCTCTTTTGCTGCAACTTACACCCATTGCTCCTCATCCTATCATAGGGAGCAAGTGAGCAGAGCCTGTCCCCCCTCTCCTGACCACCCTCAGATATTTATAAACATTTATCAAATCTCCTCTTAAGTCTTCTTTTCTCCAGACTAAAAAAGGTCCCAAGTCCCTCAGCCTCTCCTCACAAGCCATGTCCTCCAGTCCCCTAATCCTTGTAGCCCTCCACTGGACTCTCTCCAGCAGATCCCTGCCCCTCTTAAACTGGAGAGCCTGGAACTGAACACAGTATTCTAGATGGGGTCTCACCAGGGCAGAGTAGAAGGGGAGGAGAACCTCTCTTGATCTGCTGGATGCACTTCCTAATACACCCCAGGATCCCATTGGCCTTCTTGGGCACAAGGGCACATTGCTGTGCCATGGTTAACTTGTTATCCACCAGGACCCCCAGGTCCCTCTCCACAGGACTGCTTTCCAGCAGATCACCTCCCAGCCTGTACTGGTGGAGTTTATTATTCCTCCTCAGATGCAGGACCCTGCACTTGTTAGTTTGCCCTCTATGCCTGGAATGTGAAAATCTATACAAATTACCATCATGTACTTTAAAAACAACCAAAACAGAGTATTTATTTATTTTTAAATTACCAATTATAATATTATGCTTTAGATTTTTCTTTGCTGTACTTATTTAATCTCTATTCTTTAATTTGACAGATAGAAAGGAGAATAAAAATTACCTTGAAATAAAGCAGAGGAGTAGAGGTAAAAAAAAGACCATAAACCTAAACTGGTCAAAATCTTCATATAGCATTTTCTTGATTTTTTAACTCCAGTTAAAAAGACCATAAACCTAAACTGGTCAAAATCTTCATATAGCATTTTCTTGATTTTTTAACTCCAGTTTTGATGTACACATTTCAGAAGCAACACTCCAAATATAATTTAACCAATATAGGATTTATTAGTCTTAAATCTTAAGAGTTATTACAAAGAGATAAAGGACAGGAGTAGAAGGGAAAAAAAAAGACCATAAACCTAAACTGGTCACAATCTTCATAGAGCATTTTCTTGATTATTTTTTTGTTTTTACTCCAGTTTTAATGTAAAATTTTCAGAAGCAACACTCCAAACATCATTTAACCAATATAGGATTTATTTATCTTAAATATTAGGAGTTATCACCAAGAGATAAAGGAGAGGAGTAGAAGAAAAAAAAAGACCATAAACCTAAACTGGTCACAATCCTTCATAGAGCATTTTCTTGATTTTTCAACTCCAGTTTTGAAGTACACATTTCAGAAGCAACACTCCAAACATAATTTAACCAATATAGGATTTATTTCTCTTAAATCTTAGGAGTTATTTGTTGATTAAATAAAGTAGTCAAAACGAGCAGCTCGTTTTCGCTGCAGAAAGCAGGGGACAAGGAAGCATACATTTTAATTTGAAACAGTCCCATAATTTGTAATCTGAGAAGAAATTGAGAGTTGGAAGACATCTTTTGGTTGCTATTCCTGTAGTAGTCGACCTCCTCAAATCAATTTTGTTATTTAGAACAATGTGGTAATGCAGTGGCTAAAATGAAATGTAAAATAGCTGACCGAATCTCCATGTTACAAGGGAGTATCTGTTATTGGTTAAACTCTGAGGTACAGTTGGTGAACAATATATACTTCAAAGATGCTCATGGACCAGGAAACCTTTCTGAAGGAAAAAGGATGTCTGTTGCTCAAGGTATAATTGTCTTCTTTCAGGGTAACTTATTTTTTTAATTTGAAATAAGTACTTCAAAGGGATTCAAAGTGGGCTATCAATCCTTTGAAGCTGACAAGAGGTAATGGTTTAGGATTTCCATTTCAAAGAATTTTATATCTCAGATAAAATGGGAACAATTCCACTGAAAACAAGAAGATTTGGGCCTGAAATGGCAACAAGACAGCTTCTAAAGGATTGGCTAACAGAAGTGACATGCTTTTATTGTTCCTTGGTGAGTATTTTGACTTATATATACCTGGATTATCTAAACCTATAGGTTTATTACTAAGTAAACTCGATTAATTTCTAGAAATTGGGTTAAATAAAATTATTCTTCTGGTTCCTTAACACAAATCTTTGAATATTTCATTTTGGGAAATGTACTTATTTGTTTATTTATTTGTTTCAGGATTTTTTTTTGCCTATTTTTTTTCGGGAAAGATCAGCTCAAGTTATTTGTCTGTTCAAATGTATATAAAGATGTGTACATGTGTGATGGTTTGGGAGTTATCCACCCCCACCCCCCCACCACCACTCTTATGAAATCATCCAGACTAGACTCAGCCAAGCTGGAAATTATAATGGAGCTTTACATTTACATCTTAGCACAATACCCAAGCAGGTATTCACAATATCTACAGCTATATACAGAAATAGACGAGTTAAAAAGTAATACAGAAACACAACAGCCCTCCCAAAAACCAGAGTCCCCAGGAGGGGCTCACAGCCACCCTTCCACCTCCTTTCCACCCTTCTACCTTATCTCAGACTTTGCCTTACATTCAAGATGAGTTTGGAGGATCAGCCAAGGAGGTTAGGAGACAGAAGGATTACTTACACAGACAGCAGGTTAGAGAGAGAAGAGAGGCAGCCAGAGCCAGAGGGCAACTCTGTCATCTATATTTATGTTCTTGTTTTCATACAACTCAGCAAGCCTATGAGTGCAGCAGACATCACCATTGTTCCCTTTTCACAGCCTATAATCTATTTCTTCTCACCAAAATATTCCAGCTAGCTTCAAATTACCACAACATATATATATATATATATATATGTATGTATGTATGTATGTACAGGCATGATTCATAGATTCATAGTATGGTTTGGGTTGGAAGGGACCTTAAAGATAGTCTAATTCCAATCCCCTCTCATTGGTAGGGACACATTCCACTAGATCTTGTTGTTCAAGGCCTCAGCTGATTATTACCTTCTAGTTTCTCAAATGATGACAATTACTTTGAAATGTATTTTCATGTTTGGAACTAGAGAAAATGTCAATCTTGTTTGGCCAGGGTTAACTACAAGCAGAAAATAAAGAGATGGCATCCCTGGGAAGTGGACTTATTGTGGCAGTGAAATTGCTGTGGTCAAATCAACCACTTTGCCTGTGCCAAAGATCTGGGACAAGAAGTTAATACTGCTGTCACTAAAGGAAGAATTGTGAGCTATTAGCTAATATTTGGCACAGACCTCTCTCCCAGCAGCAAAGCTGATTGTGATTTTCAATGTTTCCCATTCTCTGGATATCAGAAAGAACAGAAAGACCTGTTCTTTATAGGCTTCCAAGTAGCTTCCTACCCTTTCCTCCCTGCTGCAGGATGATATAACCGTGACACAGCACAGGGCTCTTGCTCTTGAAGTCCCCCTCTAACTCTGAGAAGCCTCAGATTGCCTGTAGATCCAGCAGCAGAGTGAATTTCATAGAGGATATGAAGTTTAATTGCAATTATTATTGTGCTTATAGAGATGTAAACACATAGAAACATTTCTATCCTATTTTGAAACCTAAAGTTTAACTGGGTCACTGTCTCCCAGTAGGAGGATATCCAGATTTGTCATCATGGTCTTCAACATACTAGGCAAGTTTTCTTAGTCTGAAAATTAACTTCAATAGAAATGATGGTTAGATAGCAGACAAAAAGTATCCAAATGGTCTATAGGCATACTTCTGGCAAAGAAATCTTATTAATAGGATAGACTGCGAGCAGGATTTGGAGAGACAAATTACCTCAGAGGAATGTGCTTTGATGTGGGAAAGAGGATCAATCACCTCAATCTGTAGTACACTAAAAGAAAATGTATTTAAGATATAGTTTCACTTCACACAAATCAGGCTTGTACATAGAAAGCTGATACAGAAGAAATTGAGGTGACAAAGAGATTTTATGGTTTTTGCAGGCATAAACTTAGAGGCTTTGCAAAGTCTGCAAGCAGAGAGACTCTGATAGTATCTGAGAGCAAGCACTAGGGGTTGTTGCATAAAATTCTTCTTTTTCTTCCTAGCAAAACAAAATTCACATCAGATTTGGTTCTCAATTCATTAGTAGCCACCAAAGTACTGAACAGCTTCTCATTAAGAGTAGAGAAAAATAATCTCACAGAGGAATAACTCCACAAAATAAAGGACATGGTGAACCTTTGAACCCATTGATCACATATTAAAAGATGCACAAGAAACAGTATGAATCTATTTTGTTTTTGCAGTATAGGTTTCATGTAATACATGTGAGGATTTAAATCACTTGGGCAGCTAACAGTCTCTATGCTGTAAGAGATATCAAATCAAGATAATATTAAAAGCATGCAGTGTTTCTTATAAAATTTAAATAAAAGCAATTGAATCCATTAACTTTGAGTGATTATTTTGTTGTTGGCATTCCTGTGGCAGTGATCTATAACTCCACAGAAAGGGAAAAGTAAACTCCCACACCGCAGGCTGTTTTCATTTCTTTCAAAACACGAGCACCTAATATTTGTTGCAAAATGAAATTCAGTTCATAGAGGCAAAGAAATTTCTGGGGTTAAAATTAGTTAAAAGCCATTGAGGCTGATTCTGCAGCTTCTGATAAATGTGCCTGGAGCTATGGCAAATGGGAAAGTGCCTGAGCCACTGGTCACTGCCAGCTGGGGATGCTTCCAGAACAGCATTTCTGTAGAGAGTGAGTGCTAAGCTATTTGCTGATTTTTACTCCACTGTAGATTGCCTTCTCATGAATGTTTCAACCTTTCAAGGGCAGTGTTTGATTATTAGATTTTAGTGGTGCTGATCTTTATTGAACACAGGGCTCAATCCAAGGTTCTCTATCCACAGGAATGAGAGGAACCAAAAGCAGCCTTACCAGGGGAAGTCATTAGATAAGAAGAGAGAGAGTGATTGGCATTGGAATGGGCTGCCCAGGGAGGTGGTGGAGTCACCATCCCTGGGGGTGTTCAAGAAAAGCCTGGATGAGGCACTTAGTGCCATGGTCTGGTTGACTGGCTAGGGCTGGGTGCTAGGTTGGACTGGATGATCTTGGAGGTCTCTTCCAACCTGGTTGATTCTATTCTATTCTGAAGATATCCAAATTAACGATATGCTTCAGCTTGATATCCAATATGGCAACTATAGTAGATGCTGTGATGTGTGACATTCATTTGAATATGTCAGAAAAGTAATCACTTCAGGAAACAGCAGAAGATGGGAGGACAAAGCACGGAAAAAGCTGTACTTATTTTCCCAAAGAAAAGAAGTTGCAGGTGTGAGAGTCCAAAGCCTCTCTCTAGTTCACCAACAAAGCTAAAGATTGCATCGTCTCTCCCTAATCAACAAAGATAAAGATTGCCTTTGTTACTTTCCTGGACTCAGACTCGGTGCTTGGCCTAAAGCTCAAGGATGCAAATCAACAGACAAGACCTTGGAAACTCCTGGCCTCAGCCTGTCTGGAATGCCCAGGATGCATACATCTTATCTCAGCTACCCCGAAGGGAAAAGGCCTGTGTGCATTCAGGGTATGGACAGGTACAGCCAGGGAGGAGGCGGAGGCCCTCTCCCCGGTGGCGCCAGACCCCTGCGAATGCAGGAGAGTGCACAGGAAGATTTCCTGGGGAGCTGCAGCTGGACACGGGCAGAAAACTGTGTCAAGGGCAGGAGGAAAGCCTGCCAAAGGGTGGCACTCCCAGCAGACCACCAGCGGCACTCCCAGCGGACTACCAGGTGTGAGCTTCTGCCAGACCACCAAGGGCAGATTCCCACCAGACCACCAGAGCTGCACCACCACCAGAAGAACCCCTGACGAACTCCACAGAAGGCCAGCCCTGGGCCATGCACTCACCTCTCTCTCTCTCCCCTGCATCTGCGACTGAGGGTAATGTGATACCAGCTCTTTTCCTTCCCTTCTTCTTCTCTTCCCTTCCATCATTCTCTTTATCCCTCCTTCTCCCCCTTCTCTCTCTCTCCCTCTGTTTTGTCCAACTTTATCCTTTAATAAATAGTTTTGTGGTGCTATCTGGTCTCATTTGCACCTTAATTTCACAACACAGAAATCCATAAGAACAGATCTTGCTCCTCTGGACAGAGATATTGTTAATCTCTGTTGTCTGGACCTTGGCAGCAGGAAAGACAGAAAGAAGTTGCTCTTTGCTTAGGTAATTGTGTACTGTCTTTCATGGACAGCACAACACATTGCTAAGGTTACAGTTTAGGCTGTGGATTTTGTTCCTGTTTCCTAGAACTGTTAATGGACATGGGCAGTCTTAGTTTGTCTTGCTTAGGAGTGGTGGTTTTCCACTTCATCCCACAGTTCTATACCGCCTGTGTCATCTTTTCAGGCACAAGAAATAATTAGCCCTGCGTGGGGAAAAAAAAAAATCTTATTATTTTTCTTCACAAGAGCTGAGCTAATTTGTTTTAAAATAAAAATGTCTCCATTTAGGATCCCATACTGAGAATGTCACAAATTATGTCAATTCACCAAATTGGTGGCTGCCAGCAAATGCCTGAGAATTGCCAGATCCAGTTAAACGCTTTGGCTCAACTAACATCCTCCCATGGAAAAAAAGTCATGGGATGGCCAAAAATCAGGCAGAATGATCTGCAGGCTTGAGCTACAGTTTCCACTGCGTGATGTGCTGAAGAATGTGTGGGGGATGGATATGAACACCCACGGAGCCAGCAGGGATCATAGTCCCGCAAGCCCATGGGGACTTCTGCGGGATATTGTTTTAGTTTGGATTTGTTGACCTTGAGGTATGCTCGGAAAAGCATCTCGCCAGCACGTAGGCCTAGATTGTGTGGGTGCATTGTCCCTGGCTGGCCATCCCCTACTGTCTCAAACATGCCTTGGGGGAATTTACAGGTGGAGAGTGGGAATTGTGCAAAGTGCTTCTGCCAACGTCAACAACAACTAAGTAAAGAAAATGCCTGTGGCTTTCAATGAAGAGGAATATTTCTCATCCCAGCACTGTCCTCTCCCTGAAGAGCTGCACTCCTTCAAACACTAAAGACCTCTCTGTTCATAGGCAGTTTACATGCAGTGCCTTTCATGGAACTAAGGGGATAGATAAGACAATGTTACCTCATTCCTCTCTCCTCCTGTCAACATTTGGAACAAGGAGTGGTTTTTTTTTCTCTCCTTTCAACCCCTGCATGGGATGAGCTGGAGGAGACCACACAGTTATTTATCATGTGAATTTCACAGTCCTCTATGTATGGTCAGAAATCCTCCTCACAGCATGTGTTTTCCAAAGGCTATACAGAAATGAAAGGATGCAGCCTTTCTTCTAATTATTCTGGGCTGTTCCTCCCAGCTAAACACAGAATTTTATTTTCTTGTGTTGTCAAGGATGTCAATACACAGTGCAAGGTTTGGGGGAAGGGGGTGGCGAGGAAAGTAATGAAAAGTGGTTTTTTTCTTTTGAAGGAAAAATAGGTATCTACATATGGAAGTTTGTCAGTGCTAATACACTGAAATAATTTTACATTGTGTGCTGGTTTGAGCCTAGCTAGAGTGTTTTGTGAGAAGAATTAGATTATAGGCTGTGCAAAGGAAACAGTGGTGATGTGCACTTCACTCATAGACTTCCTGAGATGTATTAAAATAAGAACATGAACATAGATAAGGGAGTCACTGTCTGGGCTTTGGGCTGAACTTCTCTCTCTCTCTAACCTAACCTGACCTCTGTGTGACTAATCCATCTGCTTCCCAATCCTCCTGGCCAACCCTCAAAACTACCTTAAACAAAAGGCAAGATCTTGGGTAAGGTAGAGGGGTAGGGGGAAGGTAGAAGGGTGGATGAGAGCCCTGCCTGGAGACTCAGGTTTCTCAGAGGGGTGTTGTGTATCTCTATTACCTTTTAACTTGTATATTTCTGTATATGACTGTATATATTGTAAATACCTGCTTGTATATTGTGCTAAGCTGTAAATATAAAGCTTCATGCAATTTCCAGAGCTGCTGAGCCTAGTCTGGGTGATTTCCAAAGTGTGGGGGGGCAGGAAACACCCAAACCACCACACATTGGCTAAGAAAAAAAAAAGCTTCTCGGTAGTGATGCATTGGAGGTGCATATTCTGAAGGAAAAAATACATCTAGCAAATACCTTCTAAGTGTTTAAAATATTGTTTCTGTTTGCAGTATGTGCCTGTGGTTGATAATCCACTTACAGATCTGCTGGGCATATTTGGATGGTCAGATTAAACAGGGGTGTTTCCTTAAAAGCAAACAAACAAACAGCAGCCAAAGCAAATCAACCAAGCAAAAAACCAAACAACAACAACGAAATGCTCAAGCAAAACAGAAAGAGGTTGCCAGGGAAAAAGAGTCTTAATCATTTTGCAGCCAGGAAAAAAAACAAACCAAAACAAAACCAAAAACCCCACAGTACATTACCATCAAAAATGATTCCCAGTCCAGATAAGTACAAACTTCTTGTAGCCTGGAACACAAGGCCTATGAGGAGAGGCTGAGGGAGCTGGGGTTGTTTGGCCTGGAGAAGAGGAGGCTCAGGAGTGACCTCATTGCTGTCTATGACTACCTGAAGGGAGGCTGTAGCCAGGTGGGGTTGGTCTCTTCTCCCAGGCAACCAGCAACAGAACAAGGGGACACAGCCTCAAGTTGTGCCGGGTGAGCTCTAGGCCGGATGTTAGGAGGGAGTTCTTGCCAGAGAGAGTGATTGGCATTGGAATGGGCTGCCCAGGGAGGTGGTGGAGTCACCATCCCTGGAGGTGTTCAAGCAGAGTGGATGAGGCACTTAGTGCCATGGTCTAGTTAATTGGACAGTGCTGGGTGCTAGGTTGGCCTGGATGATCTTGGAGGTCTCTTCCAACCTTGTTGATTCTATAATTCTATGATTCTTAATTTAAGAAGCCAAGGACAACCAGAATGCCTCTTACTCTCTCCCTTCCATCTCTCTTTTTCTGTTTTCATCTTTTTTTTTTTTAATCTTTCTTCTTTTCGCCCTTTTATCTGGAAAAATATTTGGAGCTTTCACTATTGATCTTTTTTTTAGCTTGTCTAATTCATTAATGGTGAGGATTGCCAAGTGTGTCTCTATTTTAATATAAAGCTTAAAATAATTCACGTTTTCCCCTGTGGAACTTTCTCATCTTTATATATTTTTGAACCTGTAATTATGAGCCTAAACCAACTCCTGTACAGTTTCATGAGAGCAGCATCCAACCTCAAAATCCAGTGAGGCAAGCAATACTGATTTCTGTTGAATCATTCCCATTTTATAGCACAATAATAGACAAAATCCAGCCCAGTGTCTGAACATTTTCTAAAAATTAAGCTAATTGAAAAAGCCAAATAAAGTTAACAATCAACAATTACCCAGTTTAAGCAGGCAAGATCAAATAAAGAAATGAGATTAAAGCCCCAGTGTCTATTATTAGCAAACTAGCAAAATGGAATTGAAAAATTCATCACCCTCAGACAGTAGTTTGATAAGGTCTTCCTGTGGTTAGGCTGGAATTTGGCTGTTACTTTGTACCAGCGTGGTCATGGGAATAGATACTCCTTCCCATGCAATTATATCTGAATTTTTACAACTGAAAATGGTACACTTTACAAAGACAGTTGGGCAGACATCATTCTTGCCATTGCCTCTGAGTGACAGGATGTGTGCACGGCACTGGGAAGATTTATCCTCTGTAGTTTGCTAGAAATTACAACTGTGAAGCCATGAACACTACAAATCATTTTCAGTTAACAATTAAAGAAATGCAAGACTCTACAATGTGCATGGGTTTATGTCCTTCTTCCTACAGCACAGAATTCATAACAAATGTTGAATAGGCCATCAAAGTCACCTGAAAGAGAAGAGACATTGATCTTTGACCTCAGCAGTGTGAGAAAATGTCACCGCTTTCCCATTAGCTTTTTACAGTCTACTTGTCTATTCCATCTAGCTTTGTTACATGAATAGGTTCCATACTATAAAAATGACAGTCAGAAACATAGCAGGGACTGCAATGATGAGAATATGCAACATTCATAAGGCAGTGCCTAGAATAAAAGACATTTACACAAGTCTGAGCCTGTCAGTCTGTGTCAAAGTCTTTCAGAGTTAATGAAAAACCTTCTGCAACCAACCTTTTTGAGTCTCAGATCGTGGACCATTGAAGTCAGTAGAAACTTTACCATTCCTTTCATTAAGCCTAGGTTCAACCTCTGAATGCTTACATCACATATTCCATGTTGTCTATTTTTCTTCTGAAGTAATAAACTGAGGTTATGACAAATGCTTTTTAAAAATCAGTGTTTAATCAGAGGTAAAAATTAGATCCAATTTAAGTGTAAAGAACACTGTAGTGTCTCAGATATTCATGCAAAACATGCACTTTATATATTTTTTTTTCTAAAGGCAGACACTATAACTGAAAGACTACTACTGAAAGGAGATTATTCCTGTGTTTTAAATTACTATGACCATCCAAACTTGCTTTAAACACTAAAGTTCTTAACAAAAGAGACATCGATCGTGAACACAACAAAGTATTGTACACTTTGGCCACAACAATCCCAAGCAGCACTACATGTTGGGGACAGAGTGGCTGGAGAGCAGACAGGAATAAAGGGACCTGGGGGTACTGGTAGATAGTAGCTGAAGATGAGCCAGCAGTGTGCTTAGGTGACCAAGAGAGCCAATGGCATCCTGGCCTGGATCAGGAATAGTGTGACTAGAAGAATGAGAGAGGTTATTCTGCCCCTGTACTCAACACTGGTCAGGCCACACCTTGAGTACTGGAAGAGACCTCCAAGATCATCCAGTCCAACCTAGCACCCAGCCCTAGACAATCAACTAGACCATGGCACTAAGTGCCTCATCCAGGCTTTTCCTGAACACCTCCAGGGACGGTGACTCCACCACCTCCCTGGGCAGGCAGCCCATTCCAATGCCAATCTCTCTCTCTGGCAACAACTTCCTCCTAACATCCAGCCTAGACCTCCCCTGACACAACTTGAGACTGTGTCCCCTTGTTCTGTTGCTGGTTGCCTGGGAGAAGAGACCAACCCCCAGCTGGCTACAGCCTCCCTTCCGGTAGTTGTAGGCAGCCATGAGATCACCTCTGAGTCTCCTCTTCTCTACACTAAACAACTTCATCTCCCTCATCCTCTTTCACCTCAACATGAGAAAAAAATTCACTGTGAGGGTGACAGAGAGCGGCACCAAGCTGCCCAGAGAGCCTGTGGAGTCTCTTTCTCTAGAGACTTTCAAAGCCTACCTAGAAGCCTTCCTATGCAGCCTGCCCTAGGTGGCCCTGCTTTGGCACAAGGGGTTTGACTTATCTCCAGAAGTCACTTCCAACCTCCTACCATTTTGTGGTTCTGTGATTCTATGACTGCTGCTGTTTTACTCAGTATTTTACAAAGTTCTCTAAGGCACAGAAAAAACAGTGAAGATTCAGTCTCTTGGCATACTCTAGCACTGCCAGTTGTGCAACCTCTTTGTCTAACCAATGCCTACAGATTATTCTTTTACAGATTTACTTGGCAGTTTCAGAAAGAAATTGATTAAATATTGGACATTGAGCTAAGAATTTATATATTACTTTAGGTAGCTACTGCATCTTTCTAAATCACCTACAGATTTGAATGATGACTGCATAGCCTCTTGATGAAAAAAAGTTCATGCTCTGAACATATGATGAATTCTTGTAATCTGTACAATCCAACACATCAATTAATCACTTAAATAGCCCTTTCATATTAACATCCAGAGTGTTTTCCTGAAGTATGGATCATTTACTTTTAAGTGAGATTTAAGCCATAAGTAATGTCTGGGGGAGAAAAAAAAGTTAAAAACAAAAAAAGTACATTTAACAGACTCCTGCTCAGATTCTGTTTCCTACAAAGCTCAAAGAAGTATAGTTAGAAGAATGATGGATGGCATCTCAACTGAATCATAGCATCATAGAATTGTTGTGGTTGACAGAGATTTTCAATTTCATTGAGCCTAACTTTAATCCAGCACTGCAAGGTTACTACTAAGTGATGTCTCTCAGCACCATGTCTACATAGCTTTTTGCATACTTCCAGGGATGGTGACTCCACCATTTCCCTGGATAACCTGTTCCAATACTTGACAACCTTTTAGTGAAGGTTTTTTTTCCTAATACCCAACCTAAATTTGCCCTAGCACAACTTAAGGCCACTTCCTATTGTTCTATCGATTATTATTTGGGATAAGAGACTGATCCTCACTTCACTACAATCCCCTTCCAGGTGGTTTTAGAGAGTGATAAGGTCTCCCAACAGCCTCCTTTTCTCCAGGCTAACTCCAGTTCCTTCAACTGCTTGTTATAAGACATGCACTCTAGATCCCTCACCTGTGTTGTTCCCCTTCTTTGGATATGCTCCAGGACCCCAATGTCCTTCTTGTAGTGAGGGACCAAACCAAAGCATTTGAGATACAGCCACACCAGTGCTGAGTACAGAGTGGGATAAGTATGTCTCAAATATCTGATAAACTAATTATATTTCTCCTTTCCTCTTCCCTCCCCTCCCCTCCCTTTTCCCTTCCTTTCTCTTGCCTTGCCTTGCCTTGCCTTGCCTTCCCTTCCCTTCCCACTCATCCTTTTCCTTGTCACTTTTCCTTTTCCTTGTTTTCTTTTCCCATTTGTCTCTTATTTGCTGACCACATTGCTCTGCCTACCAATTTCAATCCTGCATTGCACGGTAAGTTAAAGAGATGCTGAGTATTTTTGTTTGCTTCTTTTCATTAAGGAGTGATTGCATTCAACAAACTCAAAAGTGTATGAAGCTAACCAACTCGGGTTTTCTGCTAGGTTTTTTCTATTAAAATATGATAGCATTATTTCAATGCTACTGAGGTTAATAAACCATGACCAGTTTCTCTCCATGTCAAGCTCTCCTCTTCAGCCACAGCCAAGGGCTGACACTCCTGGATATGCTCATAGCGAATGTGTTAAATGCTGAGTTGTTCCAAATGTTTCCATTTCCAAATGTTTCCATTTGTTTTCTCTCTGTTGTTTTTGAGATTCATATATATATATATGTGTGTGTGTGTGTATGTGTGTGAAACAGCAATTAAAAATTCTTTGCATTGCCTAATTTTTGTTTCAGGCATGTGTGATTCATCAGCCTCTTTCTTCTGCATCTTACCAACTGGGATAGTGAATATCAAAAGAAGAGTTAAACATAATTTACAGCACTCAGCCTGCCCTAGGGCCTGCCCTAGAAGCCAACCTTTTCTTTTTTCTCTTTTGAAAGGACTTCCTTTCTGTTGCTTTGGGTTTTGTTTTGTTTTTCCCCTCTGTTGATGTAAAAATGCATGCAAAACAGGGATAAAATGCCCGCGCTTTGATCCTGCTATTCAGCCCATGTGGGCACCGCTGATCCGATTGCCGGATCGTGGCCCAGCCGATTAAGCACAGTAAACAATGAACTGACTGAACACAAAAGGCTGTCATTGATCTCTGTGGGTGTTTTGTCTCAATAAAGCTGGGCCCTTAAGTAATAGAATCAGTGCTCTAAATCTGAAATAAAGACGCATGTCTGAGGCCGTTAATTGTTTTCTGGTTTCAATATTTGAAATGTGTAATTTTCCTTTTTACTTCAGAAAGGAAAGAACAAAGCAAAAGCAAATATTTCTGTTGCAAGGGGAGGAGATCATTCAGTTTCTTTGTGAATAATTTTTCCCATCTAGGCCAATTACTTTCAACAGAATCATAGAATCATAGAATGGTTCAGATTGGAAGGGACCTCAAAGATCATCCAGTTCCAACCCTCTGCTACAAGCAGGGACAGCTCCCACTAGAACAGGTTGCTCAAAGTCTCATCCAACCTGGCCTTGAACACCTCCAGGGAGGGAGCAGCCACAAGCTCCCTGGGCAACCTGTGCCAGTGTCTCACCACCCTCACTGGAAAGAACTTCTTCCTACCATTTAGTTTCAATCTCCCATCTGCCAGTTCAAACCCATTCCCCCTCATCCTGTCATTACAAGACCTTGTTAATAGACCCTCCCCAGCCCTCCTGTAGGCCCCCTTCAAATACTAGAAGGCTACTCCAAGTGCTCCTGGAAGCCTTCTTTTCTCCAGGCTGAAGAATCCCAACTCTCTCAGCCTGTCCTCATAGTAGAGCTGCTGCAGCCCTCTGAGCATCTGTTGGCCTCCTCTGGACTGGCTCCAACAGTTCAAGGTCCTTCTTGTGTTGGGGGCTCCCGAACTGCACACATACATTGTACAATACTAATTTTAAGACTGAAAGAAATGAACATTGAAGGGTAATACTGTGTGAGGACAGAATAGTACTATACAATGACAAAACAACAAGTTTGGAGTCCCTTTCAAAAAAAAAAAAAAAAGCCTTTAGTGGTAGCTCTTAGCCAGATGCTGTACCCTAGGGAGAACCCTCTTGGGGGGGGCAGGCTCTGCTCACTGCTCCCTGGGATAGGACAAGGATCAATGGGTGTAAGTTGCAGCAAAAGAGGTTCCGCCTCAACACAAGGGGGAACTTCTTTACTGTAAGGGTCACAAAGCACTGGAAAAGGCTCCCCAGAGAGGTTGTGGAGTCTCCTTCTGTGGAGACTGTCAAGGCCTGTCTGGATGTGTTCCTCTGTGATTTGTGTTAGATAGCATTGTCCTGCTCTGGCAGGGGGGTTGGACTCGATGAACTCCTTGGGTCCCTTCCAACCCCTAACTTCCTGTGAACCCTGAAAGACTGCACACAAGAGATGCTCTTCAAATGCAGGCAGAGGAACACAATGCTGGAACTGGCCTTCATGGACAGCTTATCGATTTCAGACAACTTGAAGGGAGCAACTGACTATAGTGGAGGTGAAATGAACTCTGTGTTGATACTGTCATCTGAAACAAAGTTATGGGCTATTATCAGGTGACTCATAAACTCTGCAGTTTTCCACTGAACATGGCATTGAACCATGTGCCGTTGTCAGTGAAACACTTGAAACACTTGTACTGTACTTAAGCAAAAACTGGTTTAGATTTTAAACAGATTCTTCCACTTTTTTATCTTTCAGTCTCCTTTATGTAATAATGATGCTTCTGAACAACAGTTAAGTAGCTATTAAGTATTTTAAGTAATAAAAAATATGGATTTCATCAGATTGTTCTGAAAAATTGGTTTCCTTATCCTTAGAGAAAGGAAAATCAGCAAAGAGATGGAAAGGAAGTGATTTTTCTAATTTTTCTTTACATTTCAAATTGTATGTTATGGGTAGAGCTTTCAGGTTCAAATGAACTTTAGATTACTGATACCCACATAGAATCATAGAATCAACCAGGTTGGAAGAGAACTCCAAGATCAGCCAGGCCAACCTAGCACCCAGCCCTAGACAATCAACCAGACCATGGCACTAAGTGCCTCATCCAGGCTTTTCTTGAACACCTCCAGGGACGGCGAGTCCACCACCTCCCTGGGCAGCCCATCCCAGTGCCAATCACTCTCTGCCAACAACTTCCTCCTAACATCCAGCCTATACTTCCCCCTGGCACAACTTGAGACTGTGTCCCTTTGTTCTATTGATGGTTGCCTGGGAGAAGAGACCAACCCCCACCTGGCTACAGCCTCCCTTCAGGTAGCTGTAGACAGCAATGAGGTCTGCCCTGAGCCTCCTCTTCTCCAGGCTAAACAACCCTTCTTGATAGTCTTTGTAGCCATTTCAATAAGAGAATGTACCAATACAGGGATAAAGAGGTACAAACCTGGGGTTTGATATACATATGTTGCATTTAGAGCAACAGTTCATCACTCCACAAAGTGGGGTTTTTTTTGAAACATCTAAGTGCTATAAATGTATGGCTTATTGATCACACAATTGATAAATGTGTTAATGTTTTATAGGAGAAAGCTAATGTGTCTTGCAAATGACAGCAGGACAAGCTGTCAGCTGCAGCTTTCATAGTTGCAATAGAACATTGGTTTTGCCTTTGGACCCTGCTGTTTGGAAGATTAAATGTTGCACAGCCACACACCTTAGCTCCTTTCTGAATGTGCTGTCACTGCTCATTTCTTGACCACTGGGGGTGTTCAAGAAAAGACTGGATGGGGCATTTAGTGCCATGGTCTAGCTGACTGGATAGGGCTGGGTGCTAGGTTGGCCTGGATGATCTTGGAGGTCTCTTCCAACCTGGTTGATTCTGTGATTCTATGATTGTTACAGCAGTATTCCTCCAGTGTGCTTTGGATGAAGTTTACAATACATATTTGCTTGCTGCTGCTGTCATGTGTTGAATGTTTGTGGAAAAATCTTAGTTCAAATATTTGTGAAGATGCCAGGTACAAACTGCTGAAGGAAATCCAAGAGATTTCAATCAGAATAAACAGAAGGGGTGAGAATGATTAAAGCACATCTAACAATTGATTCGTGAATCAGTATGTAGAGACACAGGAAACAACATAAATAATTTATCATGCTATTGTAGTGAACAGACAAAGGGCAAGAGAGACTCCACAGAAGACATGAATCAAGATCCCTGCCTAAGAAAGCTTAGAATATCAATTTTCAGAAGAGGCATTGTAAGCGATGATCAATATCTTGGGGGGGTTGAGCAAGGGTTACATTTGACTGATCACAGAATCACAGAAGCTTAGAGGTTGGAAGAGACCATCATCTAGTCCAATCTCCCTGTCAAAGCAGGATCCTCTAGAGTAGTACACACAGGAATGCATTCAGGTGGCTTTTGAAAGTCTCCAGGGAAGGAGACTCCACAACCTCTCTGGGCAGCCTGTTCCAGTGCTCTGTCAGCCTCACTGTAAAGAAGTTTCTCCTCACGTTGAGGTGAAACCTTCTCTGTTCCAATATGTATCTGTTGCTCCTTGTCTTATTGCTGCTGACCACTGAAAAGAGATTGGCCTCATCCACTTGACACACACCCCTCAGATATTTGTACACGTTGATGGGATCTCCTCTCAGTCTTCTCCAGACTAAACAGCCCCAGATTTCTCAGTTTCTCTTTGTCGGGCTGGTGCTCAAGTGCCCCAGTCATCCTTGTGGCTCTCCACTGGACTCTTTCCAGCAGGTCTCTGTCTCTCTTGAACTGGGGAGCCCAAAACTGGATGACAGTATCACATGCTTATCCCATTTGGACACCGTAAGACTGTCAAATTTCTTTTGGTAGCATATGAAATACAAGTGATATAAGGAAGCTAATATCTATCTGTTGGCTAAGAATAAACTTTTCTGTTGTGAAACACCATGAATAATCTAATTTCCCATGGAGTTAAATAAAAAAGAGTAGAGCAGCAGCTTGGACACAAATTGAAAGTGGTGAAAGCATTTTCCCTTTGGAACAAAACAAACTATGAAGAATATATTGCACTTGAAGAAAAAAAAAAACCCCACTCATAAAACTGACTAAGCAACATTTTACTCCTTTTGGGTTCTATTTGGTTTATTATTGCTCCTTTTTCATATGCAAGACTCTTGGTGGGGGGGAAATGTCTAGTGCAGCTGAAATCAATGACAAAATTCCCACTGTTTTCCAAAGGGCCATGCATAACCATGGTGACCTTATTTTACTTATAAAAACAGCATTTGAAAACAGCACTAACAAGACAGAAGTCTGACTAGGAGAACATTATGTGCACTTGAGACTGGCAGAAGAGGTTTTTTCAAAAGCTTTCATGGACATTTCCTTCTTTAACCGTCCCAGGCCCACCCTTGGCTCCCAGTTTCTTGACTCTGGTGCAGAGCAGCTGACTCTCACTGCTCCTTTGCACTCATTCTTAAAGGAGCATATAAATTATTGCAGACAGAGACAGACAAAGACACACAGGAGAAAGCCAAGAGAAAATAATCAAGGGGGGGGAAAAAGGGTGTGTTGAGAGTCAGCAAGTTTCAGAACAGATTGCTCAGAGATTCACCATCTTTGGAAGTACTCAAAACTTGAGGGACTGTGATGGTTTAGAAGTTACCTGCCCCCCCCCACACAATGAAATCACCCAGATTAGACTCAGCCAGCTGGAAGTTAAGGAATGAAGCTTTGTATTCACAGCTTAGCACAACATACAGACAGATATTTACAATATTTACAGTTATATACAGAAATACACAAGTTAAAAGTAATACAGAAACTCAGTATCTCTCCCAGAAATCAGAGTCCCCAGGAGAGGCTCCCAACCACTCTTCCATCTTCTTTCCACACTCCCTCACACCCTCCCCTCTCTTACCCAGAGTCTGCCTTACATGCAAGGTGAGCTAAGAGGGTTGGCAAGTGGGGTTAGGAGCAGAATTATTAGTTGGGTTACACAGATCCAAGCACAGCAGCAGAAGCCCAAGAAGAAAATACAGGCATGGAACTCTGACGGATAGAGACTGTTTTATCTATGTTTGTGTCCTTGTTTTGATATGTCTCAGCAAGCCTATGAATGAATCTCTTGCACTGCCTAGCATCATGCAGAGACACTCTCTTTGTTACCTGCTACGACACCTGCTATGATCCAGTGTTATAAGCCGTGCTGGTTTAATTTGATTCCTTCCAGGACTTCATCTGATATTTTTGTGTGGTACTGTACTGCTCTACTGTACAAGTAGCTCAGAAATATCTGTATGGTACATTGATTACCTTAAAAATAACATTTGAATACTATTAGAATCATAGAATCAGCAATGTTGGAAGAGACCTCCAAGATCATCCAGGCCAACCTAGCACCCAGCCCTATCCAGTCAACCAGACCATCGCACTAAGTGCCCCATCCAGTCTTTTCTTCAACACCCCCAGGGATGGTGACTCCACCACCTCCCTGGGCAGTCCATTCCAATGCCAAACACACTCTCTGTGAAGAACTTCCTCCTAACATCCAGCCTGTACTTCCCCCCAGCACAACTTGAGACTGTGTTCCCTTGTTCTATTGCTGGTTGTCTGGGAGAAGAGATCAACCTCCACCTGGATACAACCTCCCTTCAGGTAGTTGTAGACAGCAATTAAGTCCCCCCTGAGCCTCCTCTTCTCCAGGCAGATCCCTCAGCCTCTCCTCATTACTGTCTCTTTAGAGAATTAAGGAAAAATATAGTTAAATTTATCCTTGCTGCTTTGCCCAAGTGGAGAACTCACACAGCCACACAGAACATTAGGGCTTAGAAGGGACCTCAAAAAATCGTGTAGTCCAACCATCATGCCAGAGCAGGATCACCTCAAGCAGGTCACACAGGAATGAGTCCAGGTGGATTTTGAATTTCTCTGGTTAAGCTGACTTCATAACCTCTCTGGTCAACCTGTTCCAGTATTTTGTCACCTTCACAGTGAAAAAAAAGTGTTCTTTATGTTTACATGGAGCCTTCTACTCTCCAGCTTGCATCCATTGCTTCATATTCTACCATTAGGTGTCTGAGAAGAGCCTGGTTCAGCCTCCACATATTTATAAATGGTAATGAGGTCACCTCTCAGTCTCCTCTTCTCCAAGCTAAAGAAACCCAACTCCCTTAGCTTTTCCTCATAAGGGAGATGTTTTACTCTCTTAGTCATCTTTGTGACTCTACAACAGACTTTTTCAAGCAGATTTGTTAGATGCTTAAAAATCCAGCAATGGAAACATTTATATGCATAAGAAATACCACAGCTTTTCAATCATAATAATGCTGATTATATATATAATATACACATATATATAATCTCTGGAATCTGACACTTCACTCCTATTTTCCTCTTCTGATGAGGGTGTTACAGCCTTCAACTTAAAGGCTATCTGGATGATCACTGTGTGTGACATTTTATTCCTCTGCACTTTCACTCCTTGTCTGACAGTTTCTAACAACCTATTAGAGACAGGTAGACGTGGGACTGAACTTCCTGAAGGTCTGGAGATGGTGAAGCCACTATGCTGATCACAGTATCACAGTATCACAGTATCATCAGGGTTGGAAGAGACGTCACAGATCATCAAGTCCAACCCTTCACCACAGAGCTCAAGGCTACACCATGGCACCAAGTGCCACGTCCAATCCTGCCTTGAACAGCTCCAGGGACGGCGACTCCACCACCTCCCTGGGCAGCCCATTCCAGTAGCCAATGACTCTCTCAGTGAAGAACTTTCTTCTCACCTCAAGCCTAAATTTCCCCTGACACAGCTTGAGGCTGTGTCCTCTTGTTCTGGTGCTGGCTGCCTGAGAGAAGAGAGCAACCTCCTCTTGGCTACAACCACCCCTCAGGTAGTTGTAGACAGCAATAAGATCTCCCCTGAGCCTCCTCTTCTCCAGGCTAAACAATCCCAGCTCCCTCAGCCTCTCCTCGTAGGGCTGTGCTCGAGGCCTCTCACCAGCCTCATTGCCCTTCTCTGGACACGTTCAAGCATCTCAATGTCCTTCTTAAACTGGGGGGCCCAGAACTGGACACAGTACTCAAGGTGTGGTCTAACCAGTGCAGAGTACAGGGGCAGAATGACCTCCCTGCTCCTGCTGACCACATGCCACAACAGAGTTATTATGTCTGATCTGAAAGCAAGAAGGAATGTAAGGATTTGATTCCTGCTATCACCAAATAGTCTGACTTCAAAGAGATCTAGACTGCCACAAACACAGTTCTCAATGCCACTGTTTAGAACTCCTCCTCAGTGACACGAATGTGTTACATCACCTCCAATAAATGCCATTTTTTTACTTCAGTGTAAAAGATTTAGGAGTGTCCAATCCAGAACTGATAGGTAATTTTTAAAGCATTATAGAGCTATGCATCATAAGACACTAAGTCTAATTTGTATGTTTATGTGAATATGCAAACCAAGGTGAGAGCACAAACCATGTCAGAATAAGTCTTACTTACATGAAAAAAAATGCATGAAAAAAAAAGGGCACAAATAGGAAATAACCTGTGGAAACTGTACTTGAACTAGTGAAAATTAATTGTAGCTCATTTTTAAAAGCAAAATGTGGTTTGCAAAAGCATAATCAGGTGAGTCCTAGAGAAGTCCTTCATTCAGCCTTTTATGTCCAGTTGATCTCTGCATCAAGAAACTCACTAGAGAAAGTCTGTCAGTAAAGAGATGTACCATTTCATTCTCATCCTGCCCTTGGAGAAAGGAGAAATAACCTCATACCACGTGTCAAGAAAAAGAGAACAGAGGTCTAAATAGCTCCATATCTTACAGGAAAAGTGATATGGAATACTGTGGAAGTGCTGATATCACATTTGCTACTGTATGGCAGATCTGAAGGTAAAATTTCTGAATGTAAGGAGATGTTTCATAGCCCTGCAGTGATTTAAAAATGTAAACCTTAAGATAGTTTAAGAAGAAATCTCGTGTGGAAATAGCCTATACATTGAATCCAGAGATCATACAGACCTGTGCAAGATTTTCTTGTTGATTTCAATACTCTTTCTAGTTGATAGAGTGAATGAATTTTGGGCATCAAATAATTTACATTCAGAGCTGAAAGCTTCAATAAAAGACATCTTTGCACATTTCATTGTTGTAATTCTTTCCTATGACAAATCATTTTGACACTTCAAGTTTGAATACACAAAGTTGATCAAAACTTAACTAGGAAATGCCTCATGACAGGTTATAGTCACAGCAAATGAATGACAGCTGAGAGAGTTGGGGCTCTTCAGCCTGGAGAAGAGAAGGCTTCAAGGAGACCTTAGAGTGGCCTTCCAGTATCTGAAGGGAGCCTACAGGAAGGCTGGGGAGGGACTATTTACAAGGTCTGGTAATGTCAGCACGAGGGAGAACGGATTTAAACTGGCAGAGGGGAGATTTAGACTGGATGTTAGGAGGAAGTTCTTTACAGTGAGGGTGGTGAGACACTGGCACAGATTGCCCAGGGAGGTTGTGGATGCTTCCTCCCTGGAGGCATTTAAGGCCAGGCTGGATGAGGCCTTGAGCAGCCTGCTCTAGTGGGAGGTGTCCCTGCCTATGGCAGGGGGTTGGAGCTGGATGATCCTTGAGGTCCCTTCCAACCTAAACCATTCTATGATTCTATGACAGTAGAATTTCTCCCTATGACAGAGCCAGACAAACGATTTTGATGCTTTTAATACTCACTTTGCTTCCTTGTAGTTAAGAAGGAAAAAAAATATCCAGTCTGAGGAGACATGTGGGTAAGATTTCTAAGCCAGATATGTGTGCTGCTGCTCAGTTCAAGGGGAGGAAAGGAAGCTGTCTCAAACCAATTTCAATTTGTGTGAGTAAAGGCTTGGTGAAAATGCTAATAAATTATATAATAGCTTCAGGCTTGAAAAAGACAACAGCACTCTTGTTTCATAATGGATCTTTTGAAGTCACTTTTATGCAACATTCACATTTTATTCAACTCTACATCAAGTAGAATTCCCATCCTTGAATGCTGCAGAGGTAACAAAGGTAGCATTGGTACGCTGCCTGATTTGTGCTTTTTGCTTCTTACTATAGTGAAACAGTAAGGACAATGCTGTACACCGTGTCAAATTTTTACCCTGAATAAACATATTTTCAACCAGTACTTCTGCAGAAGAAAGCAAATGTTACCCATTTCCAACTTAAGTATCAAATTTAAAGTAATAGGGAATATTAAACCCAGTTCTTTTTCTTGGCATAATTCTACTTTCTGCAAGATATGTAGTTGAAAAAGGATTTTGTTTTGGTGGGTTTTTTTCTTTAATGTGGCTTGTTTTTTTAGGGCACAAAGAAACACATTTCAGCTGTGTTAAAGATACTATGCTGACATCAACAGGCAATTTATTATTACTTTCATACAATTTGAACTTATTAATGGGTTTTAAATAGCCAGTATGCTACTGGACTCACATAATTGCACTATTTGTGACTCCTGGGTTAAAAAGGGTCTTTGAACTGATACTTCTGTTAGGGAGAGAGTGTTACTAGACCTCAGGTACATGTCATCCTCATGCATCCTTCAAAGAATTTAGTTGTTTTAATTAACATGCAGCATAGGTTGGAGTTATGATCCTGCTTCTTCCTTGCACACAAACATCAAAGAAGTGAGGACAGATCATCACAGTATTTTCAGAGTCATCATTATTTCTTGCCTTTGTTTTACAAAAAAACATATTAAAAAATAATTGAGTCAGTCATCAGCAGATTTGCAGATGACACCAAGCTGGGGGCAGATGTTGCTGGGTTGGAGGGCAGAAGGGCTCTGCAGTGGGACCTTGACCACCTGGACAGGCGGGCAGAGTCCAAGGGGATGGCATTCAATAGCTCCAAGTGCAGGGTGCTGCACTTTGGCCACAACAACCCCATGCAGAGATACAGGCTGGGTTCAGAGTGGCTGGAGAGCAGTCAGACAGAGAGGGATCTGGGGGTGCTGATTGATACCCACCTGAACATGAGCCAGCAGTGTGCCCAGGTGGCCAAGAGAGCCAATGGCATCCTGGCCTGCATCAGGAATGGTGTGGCCAGCAGGAGCAGGGAGGTCATTCTGCCCCTGTACTCTGCACTGGTTAGACCACACCTTGAGTACTGTGTCCAGTTCTGGGCCCCCCAGTTTAAGAGGGACATTGAGATGCTTGAGCGTGTCCAGAGAAGGGCGACGAGGCTGGGGAGAGGCCTCGAGCACAGCCCTACGAGGAGAGGCTGAGGGAGCTGGGATTGTTTAGCCTGGAGAAGAGGAGGCTCAGGGGAGATCTTATTGCTGTCTACAACTACCTGAGGGGTGGTTGTAGCCAGGAGGAGGTTGCTCTCTTCTCTCAAGCAGCCAGCACCAGAACAAGAGGACACAGCCTCAAGCTACGCCAGGGGAAGTTTAGGCTCGAGGTGAGGAGAAAGTTCTTCACTGAGAGAGTCATTGGCCACTGGAATGGGCTGCCCAGGGAGGTGGTGGAGTCGCCGTCCCTGGAGCTGTTCAAGGCAGGATTGGACGTGGCACTTGGTGCCATGGTGTAGCCTTGAGCTCTGTGGTAAAGGGTTGGACTTGATGATCTATGAGGTCCCTTCCAGCCTTGGTGACACTGTGATACTGTGATAATATATCAATGTAAACTTTTTTGCCAAATTATGTTTCTTTCTCTTTTCTTTCCTACAAATCAAAAAGAAAATGGAAAGAGTAAGGATATATTTTGACACACAACTTTACATTGTAAATTACATTTTCATGTGACTTAATAAATATTCCATGATTAGAAACAGAACAGTTTAGGAGACAAAAAAATCACTTTCTAGAAGCAAGGCTGTTGAGTATAAACAAACAAAAAAACCCCTCATAAAATCAAGGATAGACTTTTGGAAAGATCCAGGCTATGAATGTAAATGCAGCTATTCACAAAAGGGACAGAGCCGTAGAGCAATGACAGCCAGAGACACAGAACTACTAGAGAAGCTCAGACTAAAGAAATCAAGGAAGCAGACAGATCAGCTGAGAAAGTGGTGTTGCAAAGGTCACAGTTCAGTGTGTTCTGTGGGAAGTGACAGGAAAAACAATGACACAGAGGGCATGGGAAACAGAGTAATTTTATTTGACTACATAATAGATGAGGGGGGGGAAGAGAAAATATACAGTGAAGAAATACAAAGAATTCCAGTGAGGATAAATCCATCATTTATATATATTTATACATACACATACATACACACATTGGATGGGCTGCCCAGGGAGGTGGTGGAGTCACCGTCCCTGGAGGTGTTCAAGAAAAGACTGGATGAGGCACTTAGTGCCATGGTCTGGATGACTGGCTAGGGCTGGGTGCTAGGTTGGAGTGGATGATCTTGGAGGTCTCTTCCAACCTGGTTGATTCTATGAAAACAAACCACCCTATTTCAAGTCTAAGTCTCTCTCTATATGTGTGTGTGTGTATATATATATGGATGACCACTGCTTACTGGAGAGAGCACAGCACAGAACCACAAAGATAAGTAGAGAACTAGGATGTCTTTCACAGCAGGAAAGGTCTAGAGAACTGTTAAGTTTGGTAAAGAGAAGGCACCAGGGCATCTTATTTGTGTGTTGAAGTAACTGATAGCGGGAAATGAAGAGGAAGGAGCCAGGTTTTTCTCAGCAGTTCTCACTGACAGGACAGGAAGCACACATTAAAACAAATGGAATTCTATCTGAACACAAGATAGCTGATAGCTGGAAAGGGTTGTCAGAGAGGCTGCAGAGCCTCTTTGAACATCTCCAAGGAGATATTCAAATTCCGATTGGGCACAGTCAAGCAATCTGCTCTAGCTGGGACTAGATGGTCTCAGGAGGTTCCTTCCAAACTAAATGGTTCTGTGAAGCAGTCAGTCAGCTGTGTGATCAGATTAATTGCTGGCCTTATTTTAACCAAATTGTGCTATCACCAGCAATGGGAGGTACTAGAGCTCTGGAGAAGGAACACTCCAAATCACTGGCTGAGCAGACAAGTTTCTTAAGTAGGTGTTGAAGTGGAGCTGAGAAGTGATTTTATCCAAATCAAACAGCAGATGCTTCTCTAACCTGCTACAACAGTTTTCCTGCAGCCCCCTAGGCACTGTTTTATTGAAAAATTCCCAGGCCACTTCTGCTAATATCTTTGTCAGTGATCTGGAATATGGTATTGAGTGCACCCTCAGTAAGTCTGCAGATGACAGCAAGGTGGAGGGAAGCGCTCATCTGCTTGAGAGTAGAGAGGTTCTACAGCAGGTTCTGGGCAGACTGATGGGCTAGGGTCAATGACAAGAGATACTATGAGGCCAAGTGCTGTGTTCTGAACTTGGGTCACAAGAACCCCATGCAGTGCTACAGGTTTGGGGGAGAGTGGCTGAAAAACTGCCTAGTGGAAAAGAACTTGAGAGTTTTGGCCACCTGCATTCTGGCTTTTATCAAAAATAGTGTGGCCAGCAGGACCACAAAACTGCTGTCCCTCTGTACTCAGCACTTTGGCGAGGAATCAAAATTGAACACCTCAAATACTGGGTTCAGTATTAGCCTCTCATTACAAGGAAGACATCGAGGTGCTGGAGAGTGGATCTAGAGTGCTGGTGAGGGTTCAAGAGCACAAACCTGTACAGAGGCTGCTGAGGGTATTGGCCTTGCTTAGCCTGTAGAAAAGGAGGGTGATGTGAAACCTTATCAATCTCTAAAATGACTGGAAGGAGGCTGCAGAGAGGTGAGAGTCAGTATCTTCTCCTGTGTAACAAGTGATAGGTGATGGGTCTCAGGCTGTGCCAGGGCAGGGTTAGGTTGAATATTTGGAAAAAATTCTTCCTCTGGAACAGGCTGTCCAGGAAAGTGGTTGAGTCTCTATCATTGGAGATATTAAATGTCATGCTTGACAAGCCTCTGAGCAGCTTGATCTAGTGGAGGTTGTCCCTGATCACTGCAAGGGGGTTGGACTAGAAAACCTTTTAAGGTCACTTCCAACCAGAAGGCTGGCGAGGGAGTTGGAGCACAGCCCTGTGAGGAGAGGCTGAGGGAGCTGGGGGTGTGCAGCCTGGAGATGAGGAGGCTCAGGGCAGACCTCATTGCTGTCTACAACTACCTGAAGGGTGGTGGTAGCCAGGTGGGGGTTGGTCTCTTCTGCCAGGCAACCAGCAACAGGACAAGGGGACACAGCCTCAAGTTGTGCCGAGGGTAGTATAGGCTGGATGTTAGGAGGAAGTTCTTCACAGAGAGTGATTGGCATTGGAATGGGGTGCCCAGGGGGGTGGTGGAGTCACCGTCCCTGGGGGTGTTCAAGAAAAGCCTGGATGAGGCACTTAGTGCCATGGTCTGGTTGACTGGATAGGGCTGGGTGCTAGGTTGGCCTGGATGATCTTGGAGTTCTCTTCCAACCTGATTGATTCGATTCGATTCGATTCGATTCTATTCTATTCTATTCTATTCTATCAAAACCGTTCTATGATTCTATAATTCTTTGATTCTGAACTACAGAAGGATGTCTGCAGGGTCTTTGGCTGTAGGTGGCTCCCACAGCTTTATATGTGAGATATCAAAGATCTCTGCATCTAAACAGCAGTCAGAAATGGTTTATTTTTTAGCATGAGGCAAAACTGGTTGGCTCCAGCAGCTGTATTTGTAAATGTGGAGAATTTAACTCCGGTGCACCCTTCAAGTATAAAATATGTTTCTATGGAATTGAGAGGCTGTATTTACCAGCTTTTCTGGGTATGCACAAATCAGTTTTATGACTGTATACATTACACATTATCTCCTGACATATGAAATGAGCCTAATGTGTCCAGGAAATCTGATAGAGTAATACAAGGGGATAGTAATTCATTACTGAGAGAACTATTGCATTATTAGGTGACAAATGCACTTCCTCAAACTTATAGCACATTGTGCTGAGAGTATGCCAAAGAATTACACTAATTAGACTGAGAGCTATTAAATCTGTTCTGCATAATATTTAACACAATTTCCTACAAGAGTATGCTGTACCTTTTCTTGTTTCAGACATAGAATTTATATACTGGTTTCCTCTCTTCCACATTCATTAAAACCAAGCAGAGAGACTTGGATGTGAACACATATTGAAAAGCTTGCTGGTATTTCCTTTACCTAAAGAAAAGGAAATAGAAGACACTGGAGGATATACAAAATACACAGTGGTCAGCTGAGCATTCCAGGCTAGCATCACATACTCCAGATTGCTGAGATACAGCACATTACAGAATTTTTACCCCACACATCTTATTTCAGTCTGAAAACTGAGGACGTTCTCCGTTGTAACCAAAATATCTTGCCAGGTTTATGAAGTATCTGTGAGAAAAGAGCTGTTGTTTTATAATGAATTATAGCCTTGTTATCTTTCATGCATTTCTGTGTTGATCCAATAGTATGCTTGGGGGGGTTTTTGAGTGTTGCTGGAAACCAAAGGATTTAATTTCTCCATGTCTCTGTGTCTTGAGAGGTAACATGGCAGCTATCTGAAAGAACTGATGAAACACATGAAGGGACATTTGGGATGCCAGCTCTAGTAATTCTCCTTTCTCTCTAGGTTTATAGATTATGCAGTTTGAACTCTTATTTTTTTTTCCTGCAAAATTTCCTTTCTCCATAACATAGACATCATGTAATTCATAGTTTGAATCACAGAATCACAGAATTATCCAGGTTGGAAAAGGCTTCTAAGATCATCAAGTCCAACCTATCACCTATCCCTTCTAATTAACTAAACCATGGCACTAACTGCCTCATCCAGGCTTTTCTTGAACACCTCCAGGAATGGTGAGTCCACCACCTCCTCAGGCAGCCCATTCCAATGCCAACATCCTAACATCTAGCTTAAACCTAACATCCAGCTGCCTCCTAACATCCAGCTTAAACCTGCCCTGGTGCAGCTTGAGACTGTGTCCCCTTGTTCTGTTGCTGGTTGCCTGGCAGAAGAGACCATCCCCCACCTGGCTACAGCCTCCCTTCAGGTAGTTGTAGACAGCAATAAGGTCTCCCCTGAGCCTCCTCTTCTCCAGGCTGCACACCCCCAGCTCCCTCACCCTCTCCTCACAGGGCTGTGCTCCAACCCCCTTGCCAGCCTTTGTGCCCTTCTCTGGACATATTCCAGCACCTCAACATCTTTCTTAAATTGAGGGGCCCAGACCTGGACACAGCACTCAAGGTGCACTCGATTTAGTAACCTAAAAGGGAAGACAAACAAAGTTATCTATCCATATCATAGATTTAGATTTGGTTTATACTTGATGGTCAGAGCAGTGGAGGAGAGGTGCCATTTTTATTTAAGGACTCATGCCACTTCCTCACCTGCACATATTCCTCTGTCTGCAGTGACATATTTCTTTGCATGGATGCAGTTCATACTGACAAAAGGAGTTTCCCTGCTGTTGTAGTTATGCTATTCATGGAAAAGATGTTTAATTTAATGCTTGCCTACAAGGCTAATACAGATAATCTGATTTTATGAATGTCTTGGATTTAATATATGCAAGCATTCTAATTTTAGCCTATGGCTCATCTTCTCTGTTAAAATTTTAACAACCTTGTTAGCAAACCCTCTCAATAAATTAGGATTGTGTTATTTTTTGCATTGGTGGAAAATCATTTCTGTTATTAAAAGAAAAAGGCTAGTCAAATAACTTGAAAAGTGCCTAGGAAAAATGCAGTACTCAGCTTTATATATAGCCTAACATTAGAGTTGCTGGCCAAGAGCACTTCATTGCTCTCCTACTGGGAATGCAGTGAAATGCACTCAGACATGACTGGATAGAAATTTGTAAGAGTCTCTATTTAATGCTTATCAAATTGGAACAGAAGGTTTTCTATAAAACTATTTAAGAGTGTCACACCCTAAAGCTGGGGATTACAGATAAGCTGCTGTCTGTGAGTCTATATTTGATACATTAAAGAGTTTGAATATGAATCCAAGAAAAATACGATGGGACATTCCAAGCTTTGGGATTAACTGTGCATTTTCTATGTGTATGCTACTTGAATTCCCAATTATATTTTCATAACAGCCCACATGTTCTGTCTATTGGCTTATGCAATAGGGTTGGTCAATAAATTCATTTCAGATGCTGGTTTAGTTTGCAATGACTATAGAATTATGGACAGAAACTATGGATCTTATACTTGGAAAGCAAAGTTTATGGATTTCCTCATCTTTTATGAAACTATTCCAAAGGTAGACGCTGGAGGAAGAAATCATTCAATAAATGAAGCAGCATGATTCTTAAAATAGAATCATAGAATCAAACAAGTCAGAAGAGACCTCCAAGATCATCCATTCCAACCTATCACCCAGCCCTGTCCAGTCAACTAGACCATGGCACTAAGTGCCTCAGCCAGGCACGTGCAGAGACGGCAACTCCACCACCTCCCTGGGCAGCCCATTCCAATGCCAATCACTCTCTCTGGGAAGAACTTCCTCCCAATATCCATCCTATACCTCCCCGGCACAACTTGAGACTGTGTCCCCTTGTTCTATTGCCTGTTCTATTCTATCCAGACAGAAAAGAATTTCAATTACTCTGCCAATCATTCTGTCAAGACCTTCCTCCTAACATTCAGCTTAGACCTCCCCAGGCACAACTTGAGACTGTCCCTTCATTCTGTTGCTGGTTGCCTGGGAGAAGAGACCAACCCCCACCTGGCTACAGCCTCCCTTCAGGTAGTTGTAGACAGCAATGAGGTCTGCCCTGAGCCTCCTCATCTCCAGGCTGCACACCCCCAGCTCCCTCAGCCTCTCCTCACAGGGCTGTGATCCAGACTACTAATTAACTTCATCACCCTTCTCTGGACATGTTCCAGTACCTCAACATCTCTCTTGAATTGAGGAGCCCAGAACAGGACACAAAGTATTTGAGCTCTTTTTGTCTTTTTTTTTTGGTGTTTTGTTTTGGTTTTTTTTTTGACTTTGCATTGGTGTTTGCATTTACATGTCCCATTGAGGTTAAAAGAAGGAAATTGTCAGAACATATAACAAGACACAGACTTGAGAAACTACAATACATGCTTATATGCATCTTTGATAGGTATGTTAAGATTTTTAATGAAGAAGTTGTATTTTAAATTCCCTCACCAATGATTGTCTGGTGATTCTCCCCCTTTACTCTGCTCTCGTCAGACCCCACCTGGAGTACTGTGTGCAGTTCTGGAGCCCCCAATACAAGAAGGACATGGAACTGCTGGAGTGGGTCCAGAGGAGAGCCACGAAGATGATCAGAGGGCTGGAGCAGCTCTGCTATGAGGACAGGCTGAGAGAGTTGGGGCTCTNATTCTATGATTCTATGATTTTTTTTAAATCAGCTTTCATTGGTTTATTCTTAATTTTTGGTAATGCTGCTCAGTTAGGTTCGAGTTATTCAATACTTCATCACTTTTTTTTTTTTCAGTAGATGACATATGAAGGCACAGAGAGTAATCCAAAAATATCCTTTAATCCTGTGTAGCCATTCTGGGATTCTTAAAACTTAGTTCTTCAGCAAAGCCATTATGCTGGATGTAAACTTAAAGATTGATTTCTTTCAATGATTGTCCTCAGTTATGTTACTTATACCGAAATTGTGGTGGTTTATCACAGTCTCACAGTATTACCAAGGTTGGAAGAGACCTCATAGATCATCAAGTCCAAGCCGTTACCACAGAGCTCAAGGCCACACCATGGCACCAAGTGCCACGTCCAATCCTGCCTTGAACAGCTCCAGGGACGGCGACTCCACCACCTCCCTGGGCAGCCCATTCCAGTAGCCAGTTTAGATCTAGCTGGTAGCCAAGCCCCACACAGCCTCTCAAACAGTGCTCCCCCTCCCCACAGTGGGATAGGAAAGAAAATCAGAAGCAAAAGGCAAGGCCCCTTAGGTTGAGACAAGGAGAGGAAGTGAGAAATCAGAGGTCTTTGTGATTTTAACATTTTCTGCTGCACAGGGATGAGTTTGCTCTATTGCATTTCACACTTAATCCATGAGGCTAAACATAAACAATTGACTACAGATGAACCACTGGAATTTGTTTTGTGGATGGTAAAACTTAACTAGATATGTTGTAAAAAGAATTGACTGAGATATTTTGTTTACTTGTTTGCCAGGTTTTGTTAACTTATTTGCAAATGGTTTTTTGACTGCATCAATTCTTGATTCATGTAGAAGAGCAAAGTTAAAAATTGTAGTCCCGATTTGTGTGGCTGAAACACTGAGACAGGTTCAGACAAGTGAATGGAATAGAATAGAATAGAATAGAATAGAATAGAATAGAATCAATCAGGTTGGAAGAGACCTCCAAGATCATCCAGTCCAACCTAGCACCCAACCCTATCCAGTCAACCAGACCATGGCACCAAGTGCCTCATCCAGTCTTTTCTTGAACACCCCCAGGGATGGCGACTCCACCACCTCCCTGGGCAGCCCATTCCAATGGCAAATCACCCTCTCTGTGAAGAACTTCCTCCTAATATCCAGCCTATACTTCCCTTGGCACAACTTGGGTCAGAATAATAGAGATCACTTCTTGCACTGTTTGAGAAGTGGGGTTATTTTGAAGTTTCACTCAAGCATATAAGAATTCAGATCTCAGATTATTGACCATTATCTAAAGCAGAAGGCCCTGATTCAGGGTTATTTTCTCTAGCTTTTAGCACCCTGCTCCTTCCAACATGTATTAAATCTGTTTAAACCTCTGTACATTTTTAAACACTACAGTCTTTTTTCCTTCTTAAACAGACCCATATTTTAATCTTCTTCTAGATCATACCTTACAAAATGTGGAGTGAATGCCAGAAACAACCTCAACTGTTGACTCAGTTAAAAGGAACCTGTTTCATAGTATCGCATCATTCTGCCACACCAATCAATACTCATGTCTATCACATTAATAGCTAATGATATGGCAGTACTGCAGCTCCAGCTAGAATATTGGGTTACATTCTGGAAGTGATTTATCAGAAAGATGGACACATTGGAGTGAATTCAGGGAAGAGTAACCAAAATCATTATGGAGAAAAATGAAGTGACCAGAAAAGTCTAAACGTTTAGGCAGCTGTTACCATCAAAATACTGACATATACAATTCCCAGATAATTAGTCACATTTTCAGTGCCACATAATATTAATTGTGACCATACAAGTTGAGTGCAATAGCAGATGGTAACGTTCTATACATGCCTGGTGTGCATAAAATAAAGCATCAAAGAAGAAAAACACTGAACAATATATTATAGAAAAGGGAATATAAGAACACATGACTAAATATTCTTTTTACATTTGAAAATAGATAAAGAATAAAAGTAAATTCTTGACATGGAGCATCATCAACCTTTTAACTGCCCTGTCAAAATAAAACCTGGAATGTAGCTTGTTGAAACCAGTTTAAGAGGAACAGGGATCTGCTCAAGAGAGTCCAACGGAGGGCTGTGAGGATGATTAGGGGAATGGAGCACTGCTTGATGAGGAGAGGCTGAGGGACCTGAGGCTGTTTAGTCTGGAGAGGAGAAAGCTGAGTGGGGATTTAATAAATGCTTATAAATACCTGAGGGCTGAGTGTCAGGATGGGGGGACAGGCTCTGCTCATTTGCTCCCTATGATAGGACAAGGAGAAATGGATGTAAGTTGCAGCACAAGAAGTTTCATCTCAGCACAAGGGAGCACTTTACTGTAAGGGTCCCAGAGCACTGGAACAGGCTCCCCA
Organism: Tricholaema leucomelas; assembly: GCA_013400475.1. Lineage (NCBI taxonomy): Eukaryota > Metazoa > Chordata > Aves > Piciformes > Lybiidae > Tricholaema lacrymosa > Tricholaema leucomelas. The sequence continues at coordinate 95,242 of WAAF01005830.1, forward strand.
GAGAGGTTGTGGAGTCTCCTTCTCTGGAGATTTTCAAGGCCTGTCTGGATCTGTTCCTGTGTAACCTGAGCTAGATTGTATGGTCCTGCTCTGACAGGGGGGTTGGACTTGATGATCTCTTTGAGTTCCTTCCAACCTCTGACATCCTGTGGTCCTCTGATCCTGTGAAACGTAGCCTAAGGAGATACCCACTGCATGTCTAGTCTGACCTAGGTACAATATGGACAAATAGATTCATGCTACTTTATCATTCTCTGATGTTGTCAGAAAATGAAGATAAAATGTTCCATCCCTCAGAACTATTTAGTATTTAGCTCTTTTCCAGCTTCTAGAGCCAAACATTTTTAATATGTCCAGAAGTTTTGAGACAAAGAATAAAGTGATCTCTAACTCACCCATCTTATGCCCACTGTAGCCAAAGCCATTTCTGTCTCTTATGGCCTCAACAATCTGATCTTTGCAAGTAGGAGATCCAGCACACTGGCCTCCTTTATTGGGTCCTGGATCACTTCTGTTAGGAAGTTGTCATCATTGTACTTCAGAAATTTCATGAACTTTTTCCCTTCTATATTGACCCTCTCTTGTTCAAGTTCCCAAGAGGAACAGGGTCTGTGAACATGGGACATCTCCTGTGGTTTTGAGGAAGGTGCCACTCCCTTCTTCTTCCTGACCAGGTGATCTTCATCAGACACCTGACTCAACAGAGACACATTGATCTGACCTCCACTGCTCACATATAAGCTCTTAACTGGTTCATCCTCCATCCCAAGGCAGGTCTCTATGCATTGCCACTGCTCCTTCAGTCTTACTGCCCTGCCCTTTTCATCCTGCACAGTCACCATCCAGCCCTTGGAATACTCCAGTTGTGTGAACTACCCCATGACATATCTGGGATCCCACTGAGATCATAGCCCTACAAATATATACAAAGACCTCCAACTTCTCCTGGTTGAGAGGGGAGGGCCCAGAGCATCTCCAGCTATCTCTTGGTCTAGCCACTCCTATGTTGCAGGATTTAGCTTGAGATGGAACAGAAAGTGGTCCATGCAGAGATACAGGCTGGGGTCAGAGTGGCTGGAGTGCAGCCAGACAGAGAGGGATCTGGGGGTGCTGATTGATACTCGCCTGAACATGAGCCAGCAGTGTGCCCAGGTGGCCAAGAGAGCCAGTGGCATCCTGGCCTGCATCAGGAATGGTGTGGCCAGCAGGAGCAGGGAGGTCATTCTGCCCCTGTACTCTGCACTGGTTAGACCACACCTTGAGTACTGTGTGCAGTTCTGGGCCCCCCAGTTTAGAAGGGACATTGAGATGCTTGAGCGTGTCCAGAGAAGGGCAACGAGGCTGGTGAGAGGCCTCGAGCACAGCCCTACGAGGAGAGGCTGAGGGAGCTGGGATTGTTTAGCCTGGAGAAGAGGAGGCTCAGGGGTGACCTTATTGCTGTCTACAACTACCTGAGGGGTGGTTGTGGCCAGGGGGAGGTTGCTCTCTTCTCTCAGGTGGCCAGCGCCAGAACGAGAGGGCACAGCCTCAGGCTGTGCCGGGGGAAGTTTAGGCTTGAGGTGAGGAGAAAGTTCTTCACTGAGAGAGTCATTGGACACTGGAATGGGCTGCCCAGGGAGGTGGTGGAGTCGCCGTCCCTGGAGCTGTTCAAGGCAGGATTGGACGTGGCACTTGGTGCCATGGTCTAGCCTTGAGCTCTGTGGTAAGGGGTTGGACTTGATGATCTGTGAGGTCTCTTCTAACCTTGGTGATACTGTGAGACTCTGATACTGTGAAAATCTCAATTCACATTCAAAAAGTGAACACTTCATCAAGTAGTCCTGCTATCACAATTAACATTGACCATATTTGCTGTACATACAGAATAGTGCTTTACACGCTGCTTTAACCTCCCTAATGAATGACTTCCTAACATTTTCCTTAGCTAAAACTTATTTCAGTTAGCCTGACAATGTTAATAAATCAGCATATTAGTGCTGGCACCCAACGCACACCACGCTGAGCATAAAGTGCTAAAAGATGGATTCATTAATAAGGGACTTCAGGCTCTAGGACTGTCAGTTTCTGCAGTTTGATTAAGTAACAAATTTTCATCTGCTTAATGTATCATGATTAGTTATTAATAATTTTTCCCATTCAAATGGCTTGAAAATTCATTAAAAACAAAAACAGTGACCTTCTAAGATTTAAAATTCTTGATTGGTAAAAGTGCTCCATACTCCAGTGTCACCATCAAGAACAGAATATATTTCTTTCCTTTCATACTGAAGAACATTTGACACCACACCCAGAAAATCCACCTTGTGAGGTATGGTCGTGTTGATGTTGTTGCTGTTCAAAATTGGTGCACCTGCAAGGGGGTCCCTTCCAAAGTAAAGCATTCTAAGACTGTGTACTTTAAATACAAACAACAGAATGTGGAGTATTTAGTTTCTCACTGAGTGTCTTACATGCTCACAGGTAGGATTTAAAACAATGGGGAAGGAATTGTGAAGTAAATCAGCTTAATCTTGGTTATCTTGGAACAGGCTCCCCAGAGAGGTTTTGGAGACTCCTTTTCTGAAGACTTTCAAGACCTGTCTGGCTGTGTTCCTCTGTGATCTGTGTTAGATAGTATTGTCCTGCTCTGGCAGGGGGGTTGGACTCGATGATCTCCTTGGGTCCCTTCCAACCCCTAACATAATGTGATCTTGAGATCTTCTCACCAAACTTAGTTGTCTGAATGTAGCACTAGAGAAAATGGGATGAAGAAGTTGATAATATTTTCAGTTTCATCCACATATTCTGGGATACTGTAGGTAAGTAAAGGCTTTACATAATATCAAAGAAACAGGAGTAACAACCATAGAATCTTAGAATAAACCAGGTTGGAAGAGACCTCCAAGATCATCCAGGCCAACCTAGCACCCAGCCCTAGCCACTCAACTAGACCATGGCACTAAGTGCCTCATCCAGGCTTTTCTTGAACACCTCCAGGGACGACAACTCCACCACTTCCCTGGGCAGCCCATTCCAATGCCAATCCTTCTCTCTGGCAAGAACTTCCTTCCAACATCCAGCCTATACCTCCCCTGGCACAACTTGGGACTGTGTCCCCTTGTTCTGTTGCTGGTTGCCTGGCAGAAGAGACCAACCCCCACCTGGCTACAGCCTCCCTCCAGGTAGTTGTAGACAGCAATGAGGTCACCCCTGAGCCTCCTCTTCTCCAGGCTAAACAACCCCAACTCCCTCAGCCTCTCCTCATAGGGTTTGTGTTCCAGGCCTCTCATCAGCTTTGTTGCCCTTCTCTGGACACGTTCCAGCACCTCAACAAATATAGGGAGGGAATGGAAAGAAAGCATAGCAAGGCTGAGTCCACATGAAAATTCAAAGGCAAAATAGCTGCTGAGGAGAGGGAATGTCAGCAGTCGAAAACACTGCTTTTGAGAGGTGAACTTAGCTTTTCCTTCTGTCACTGTGTCCTGCCACATGCTGTTTACCACTGGTAAAGGGGTAATAAGAGACTGGGAAAAAGGCTTTTATTTTAGGAGAGTGTTCATTCCACATTGGAATTAATTTCAGAAGACTGGAGTTAGACTGGGTCATTATTCACCTCAATCACAGAGGAAAGCTTTTATCTTTTGTTCTGGAGAGGACTAGACCCTGCTTGGATAGTACTTCACTGTGCCAGTAATCCCACTGACTTGAAGAAGGAGTTATGACAGAGGTAGAGTGACCATTAGAAATTAAGTATTAGAGCACTTGTATTTGCTCACTTGTGTCCTGGATAGGAGTGTCACTGTTTCTGTACTCTTAGTCACTACATAGCATTTTTCTGATTGAAAACAATTTATGGTTTGCAATTCTGTTGTTTTTTCCTTTAGAGAAAGACAACCTGTTCCAGTTGCAGACCTTGATGCTTTCTGGCAGACTGAAATGGTCTGAAAAATTAAGCAAATACAAACCAGTTTCTGAACAGAAGCCTTCAGTGGTGCTTCTGTGATGCATCTTGTCTTGCTAATGTCAGAAACGCTCCTGAACTTTGGGGAGTTTTTACTGTATTGATCTGATGGGAAAAGTAAATGGAATTCAGAGGGTTTGAGATGGCTTTCCTTGTGCCACTGAATTTTACAGGAAGTCCCTTGGTTGTGTGAAACTTCAAAACTAGGCACAAGAAGGAAGAGGAGGCAAACCAAAAATCTAGGGGTGTGTGTACTTTCTGTGGATACTGCTGTGCATGTCTCACACAGCCAAAAGTAGCATACAGTAGTTTAACTTTCTGGAGGATTCCAGAGCATAAGGAGTGCAGATGCAATTCTTTAATTCTTCTGATCTCTGAGCATCTTTGTGGCCCTCCTCTGGAGATGCTCTAACAGTTCCATGTCTTTCTTGTGTTGGGGGCTCCAGAACTGCACACAGGACTTCAGGTGGGGTCTCAGGAGAGCAGAGTTAAGGGGCAGAATCCCCTCCCTTGCTCTTCTGACCACACTGCTTTTGCTGCAGCCCAGCACACAGTTGCTGTCTGGGCTGCATGTGCACACTGCAGGCTCATGTTGAGCTTTTCATCAACCCAGACCCCCAGGTCCTTTTCCCCAGGGCTGCTCTCAGCCATTCATCACCCAGCCTGTATCTGTGCCTGGGATTTTGCCGACCAAGGTGCAAGACCTTACCCTTGGCCTTGTTAAACGTCATGAGGTTGGCCTGGGCCCACCTCTCCAGCCTGTCCAGGTCCCTCTGGATGGATCCCTGCCCTCTAGCAAGTCGACTATGCCACACAGCTTGGTGCCATCTGCAAATTTGCTGAGAGTACACTCAATTCCTCTGTCCATATGGCTGACAAAGATGTTACACAGCACTGGTGCCAGCTCTGACCTCTGAGGGACACCACTTGGCACTGGTCTCCAGGTAGACATTGTGCCCTTGATCATCACTCTCTGAGTGTGACCATCCAGCCAATTCCTTATCCAGCAGTGCTCCACCCATCAAGTCTGTGTTTTTCCAGTTTGGTGACCAAGATGTCATGTGGGACAGAGTCAAATGCCTTACTCAGGTCCAGGTAGATGACATCAGTTGGCCTTTCTTTATCCACTCTTGCTGTAACTTCATTGCAAAAAGTCACCGAATTTGTCAGCCATGATTCACCCTTGGTGAAGCCATTGCTGGCTACCACCAATCACCTCTGCTTTGTTTTCCATTTGCTTTAGCAGAGCCTTCAGGAAGATCTGCTCTGTGATCTTGCCAGGCACAGAGGTGAGACCTATTTATTAATTTCCTGGATTAATCCATGCTACTTTTTACTAGTTGAGTAGAACCAATTATAGAAGTAGAAACCTGAAGATTTGAAGAGTGTTCTTTGGAAGGAGCAGCATAATCAAATAGAAAAAAAAATGCTACAAGCATAGTAACATATGTATTTGTGATTAAATGAATTGTCTGCATGTCATGGTATCAGTGTCTATTTCAATGAGTTACTATTTCAAATACACATAAGGAATGAATTAATTAAATGAGATAAATTAATCAGAATGACAACACACATTAGTTGTTTATTCTTATAATATAAGTGAGTCCAGAGGAGAGCCAGGAAGATGCTCAGAGGGCTGGAGCAGCTCTGCTATGAGGACAGGCTGAGAGAGTTGGGGCTCTGCAGCCTGGAGAAGAGAAGGCTTCGAGGAGACCTTAGAGTGGCTTTCCAGTATTTGAAGGGAGCCTACAGGAAGGCTGGGGAGGGACTATTGACAAGGTCTGGTAATGTCAGGACGAGGGGGAATGGGTTTAAGCTGGAGGAGGGGAGATTCCAACTGGATGTTAGGAGGAAGTTCTTTACAGTGAGGGTGGTAAGACACTGGAAAGGGTTGCCCAGGGAGGTTGTGGATGCTTCCTCCCTGGAGGCGTTTAAGGCCAGGCTGGATGAGGCCTTGAGCAAGCTGCTCTAGTGGGAGGTGTCCCTGCCTATGGCAGTTTAGTCAAACCAGGAAAGTAATCAGTAATAAATAAGTTGCTGCATTAATTTCCAGTGATATGTGTTATGGATTCTGTCTCTAATAAATTGAGTTAAATATTCCATAATAGCTATTTGTTCATTGTAATAACAATATTTAACTCAGCAATTTAATTTCTTGTATCCATCCCTAAGAGGAAAGTAAACTAAATGAAACCGAGGTAATGTAATTATGTTCTACTAAATATATGCAGGTTGTATTTAATTCTGATGTAGGAAGACAGTTTATTTCCTTCATAAAATTAGTAGAGATATATTTATTTCTTATTTCTTATTTCCTAATTTAACATCTTGCAATGCCAATATATGCATGGTAAGAGTTTAACAGAAGGGAGGGGGAAAGAATAATCAATAGAAATTGGACCTTTCTGTTTAGTGCATCTGTCTGTACTTTTGGAAGGAACTTAAGAATGTTTAGACAAGCTCCTCTGCCTCCTTAATGAATTTCTTCAATTCTTTTTTAATCTGAAATTGACATATAAATATATAAGCACATAAATCAAAAGGACTGAAAAAGAGCAGCACAGAATCATAGAAGCAGTCAGGGTTGGAAGGGACCACAAGGATCATCCAGTTCCAAACTCCCTGCCACGGGCAGGACACCCTGCCCTAGATCAGGATGGCCACAGCCTCATCCAGCCTGACCTTAAACACCTCCAGGCATGGGGCCTCAACCACCTCCCTGGGCAACCTGTTCCAGGCTCTCACCGCACTCATGCTCAACAACTTCCTCATCATGTCCAGTCTGAGCCTACCCACCTCCAGCTTTGCTCCATTCCCCCTAGTCCTGTCACTCCCTCATACCCTAAAAAGTCCCTCCCCAGTTTTTTTGTAGGCCCCCTTCAAATACTGGAAGGTCACAAGAAGGTCACCTGGGAGCCTCCTCTTCTCCAGACTCAACAGCCCCAACTCTTTCAGTCTGTCCCTATAGCAGAGCTGCTCCAGCCCTCTGAGCATCCTCATGGCCCTTCCCTGGACACGCTCCAGCACATCCACATCCTTCTAGTAATTGGGGCTCCAGAACTGGATGCAGTACTCCGGGTGTGGTCTCACCAGAGCACAGTAGAGGGGGAGAATCACCTCCCTTGCCCTGCTGGCCACACTTCTCCTGATACAGCTCAGGAAAGCAATCATTTTTATCCATCTTGGTTTAATTTCTTCTTTGTCAATTTTGATTTCTATTAGCTATAGCATTTTCTAAACACTATTTTTTGGATAAAAAAAAGTAATCTACTTAAGGGAAACTAAAACTGATCTTATAGATCTGTTTGTAATATGCTAATCAGTAATTACACTTTATATTGTAATTCATATGAAATCCTTAAACAACTAATAATAGATCTCTAAGTTTAAATGTGCACCGTCCCTGGAGGTGTTCAAGGGAAGCACTGGATGAAGCACTTATTGCCATGGTCTAGTTGACTGAATAGGGCTGAGTGCTAGATTGGACTGGATGATCTTGGAGGTCTCTTCCAACCTGGTTGATTCTGTGATTCTATAAATATACTCATAAACTTTCTGTGTAATCTTTCAGCAAAGATTGATTAGTGCCCAGTTTGACTACATTTTAGCAGTTATTAGGCAACATTGATGTGGTAGCTTAAATGTTATTTTTGGGGCACAGTTCACTGATTTCTAAATATTTTTGATCAGATGCAGGCAAGTAGCATTTCTACAAATATTCTTTCCAATTCTTTTCAGCACTGGGTGTTACACCCAGCAAGCTGGCTTTGCACAGACAGCCTAGCAAATCAAGTTACTGACACTTCAGAGACTTCATAGAGACTTCTGTTAGCCCAGACAGCCAACCACGTGCTGGGCTGCATCAAGAGCAGTGTGGGCAGCAGGGCAAGGGAGGTGATTCTCCCCCTTTACTCTGCTCTCATCAGACCCCACCTGGAGTACTGTGTGCAGTTCTGGAGACCCCAACACAAGAAGGACATGGAACTGCTGGAGCGGGTGCAGAGGAGAGCCACGAAGGTGATCAGAGGGCTGCAGCAGCTCTGCTATGAGGACAGGCTGAGAGAGTTGGGGCTCT
>WAAF01005830.1:110042-127527 GCA_013400475.1 Tricholaema leucomelas
GCCTTGAGCTCTGTGGTAACGGCTTGGACTTGGTGATCTATGAGGTCTCTTCCAACCTTGGTGATACTGTGAGACTGTATACTGTGAAAAAAATAATGTGAGTAGGAACCACTATTGTGTATGAGAGACAGGACAAAATGAAATCAGGTTTAGAGCAATGGTTCCCATCCTTCAAAGGAATCTAGCTATTTCTCCCCAAGGCTTTGAAAGAGGAGAAAAGTGAAAGACTTCATCAGTACCGTCAGGTTGACAAGTTATGATTTAGGTTCATATATGACATAGAAATCCTGGACAATTTTTTCCCCCCATTTAAATTATACACATGGGGGGATTTTTTTATTCACAGTTGGCTTTTCATTTTTCAGAATGTCATTGACATATTTTGTCTTTGTCACAACACTAAAATTTGATCTTTCTAATGAGAGCTAATATTCTTACAGAATAAGTTGCTTGGAAAAACAGTGGATAACCTTCTAAAAAGTCAGTGAGATGCTAGCACTGCATCTTGTAATCCTTGTTTAAGTGCTGAGGCTCCTCAAGATTATTAAGTTGTAATAGCAAAAAAAGGGGAAAATAGATGTTATAATTTGGACTTCACTATGGATCCTCACATCCAAGTTCTTCTACTTGATGAATTTTACCTTTACTTCTGTTTTCCAGGCAGACAACAGTTCCTGCACTAATGAGACATGAAGAACATGTTAAACTCCAAAGTACAACTATTGAGAAGGTTTGTTCTGTTAGCTTTTCTGACACGAGAAGCTGTTTTAGTCATTCTGTTTAATCTTTGCTGAACAGAAAGGTATGAAGGTAGCACTGAAAGTTTTATGTCACTGTTCTCTTTCACTCGTGTGCTTGATGACCCTCCAGTGAAGAAGAGAAGGAAGATATGAAATGTGCAATATGATCATGTACAGCTACTGCTGCAGCAGAACATGGTTCACAGCCAAATAAAGATGAGGTAGAGCACCAAAATGTGTAAATAGCTTGGGGCTGACAGAGGTTTGAAATTTGTTCATTATTTACCCTGATTCTCCTCTCTGAGATATTATCTGATAGCTATATTGAAGTGAATTTTTATCATAGGATTCTGAACATGAGCCAGCAGTGTGCCCAGGTGGCCAAGAGAGCCAATGGCATCCTGGCCTGCATCAGGAATGGTGTGGCCAGCAGGAGCAGGGAGGTCATTCTGCCCCTGTACTCTGCACTGGTTAGACCACACCTTGAGTACTGTGTTCAGTTCTGGGCCCCCAGTTTAAGAGGGACATTGAGATGCTTGAACGTGTCCAGAGAAGGGCAACGAGGCTGGTGAGAGGCCTCGAGCACAGCCCTACGAGGAGAGGCTGAGGGAGCTGGGATTGTTTAGCCTGGAGAAGAGGAGGCTCAGGGGTGACCTTATTGCTGTCTACAACTACCTGCGGGGTGGTTGTGGCCAGGGGGAGGTTGTGATGGAGTCGCCGTCCCTGGAGCTGTTCAAGGCAGGATTGGACGTGGCACTTGGTTCCATGGTCTTGCATTGAGCTCTGTGGTGAAGGGTTGGACTTGATGATCTGTGAGGTCTCTTCCAACCCTGATGATACTATGATATGATACTCACTGAGATCATTTACTCCGTGTACAGATATTTATATTTGAAAAATGCTTGAGGGGGAACTAGAGTAAAGAGAGTAGGGAATGGCAGATAGTTGGACACACTCTACAGCTGCAAAGTAGATTTGTGCTAACTTGGAAAAGTAGATTAAAAGAAATTATTTGATGTTTCCAGTGAAGCTTTAGCAAATCAAAAATTAGGAATATCTGAAAAATCGTACAAGTTTAAGTAAGTGAAAAGGGTAATTGCATTTAAAGAAACAGAGATACTCCTCTATAAAAAGACCTAAAACACCAACAACAAACAAAAAACCCGAACCAGACAAAAAAAAAATACTCCACGACATATATTGATAATGCAAATGTAGAGGACAAAAATCATCCTTTCTGTTAACTCTAATTATTTGTTCCATTTGATTATTAGGTTTTTTGCCTAAAGGCAGCAGAGGATGTCACTAAGTCATCCAATGTAGTGAAACACACAGGTCATAGAATGATTTAGGCTGGAAGGGACTCCTCCCAGTAGAACAGGTTGCTCAAGGCCTCATCCAACCTGGCCTTGAAAAACTCCAGGGAGCGAGCATCCACAACCTCCCTGGGCAACCTGTGCCAGTGTCTCACCACCCTCACTGGAAAGAACTTCTTCCTAATATCTGGTTTAACTCTCTCCTCTGCCAGTTTAAACCCATTACTCCTCATCCTGTCTTTACAAGACCTTCTCAATAGTCCCAACCCAGCCCTCCTGTAGACCCCCTTCAGATAGTGGAAGACAACTCCAAGGTCTCCTTGAATCCTTCTCTTCTCCAGGCTGAAGAGCTGCAACTCTCTTGTGCTGTCCTCATAGGAGAGGTGCTCCAGTCCTCTGAACATCTTCATGATCTCCAGCATCTTCATGGCTGGCTCCAACAGTTCCATGTCCTTCTTGTGTTGGGGGCTGCAGAACTGTACACAGTATATTTCCATTACTTGTACCAGAGGAAATCCAGCACATGCAGCTTTTCAGAACTGGGCTTTACTGATCTGAGATTTCCTGTTCCAAAAGGAGCATGTTAGCTTACATGTTTCTACTTTATGACTATATAACATACTCCAAAGGAACTAAATCAAAGGTAATATTGCACAGGACCTCTGGAAGGTAGAGAAGAACTGACTCAGAGATAAAATGGTAGCATATTGAGAAATTATGGGAATAATTTCTTCTCTTAAAGATGACACTGCAATGCGATTTCAAATGCCATCCCTCAAGTATGAGCTGTAATGACTCTATTAATCATCCATAATGAACTACAGTATTTCAAGCACAGATACAGTCTTTTTCTAATATATTGGAAGGAACTACAGACTGACACTTATGGCTATGTTATTAGAAATATGCTGAAAATAATGTACATTTAAGATCCATTTCGTTAACAATCTTACAGATACTGTTGACTGGCACCTCCTACTTTTGATTACTCACTATGTGAGGAACAACAGATCGAAAAGCACGCAGAGTAACACAGCAATAAGAAGGGACTTGATAATTTATTCCATGTGCAATACACGACAAATAATTGAATAGGATGTCTTCTCTCTTTCTTAAAGGCAATCATTCTGTCTCACCTATCATGTCCATGGCTTTCCTTCCATTACCACGCTACATGCACCCTGTTTCAGCTCCTGCAATCCAACTCTCTTCCCTCTACTACCTTTTCATCCCAGTCCATATTCATTACTTTTTTCCAAGTCCAACCCTTTTTCAAGTCTGGCCTTTATTTTATCCAAAGCAAAATTCTTTCCTACTCAAACCCAACTTCCACTGGAGACTCCTAACACACTTTTACAGCTGAGATACTTTCTTGCAGTGCTGTCCAAGTGCTGGTCACACCTCTCTTCACTTTACATCACTTCCCCTACTTCTGCTCTCTTCATTGCACAGCCAGCCTCATCCACTTATTTAATCAATTGCTTTTATGCTTGAAGGGTGTGCCTCAGCCTCGCTTGCAGCTTTTGGCCCAATTTGCTTCCCTGATTAGCGCCTCCTTTGGCTAGAAAGACGTATTATGCACCAGCAGTGTTGCAGAGGGGAAATTAATTGATGTGAGATGATGTTTTCCAAAATTAATATTGTTTATTAATTTTGATACTCAGAACTCTGTCCACCTCCGACCACTAATTTTAATAATATTTCAGTTCTTACACGGTCATGGAAACATTCTGTGGGTAATATCTACATCTAGTAATAACCAGCAAAATATAGAAACATTAATTGAACTGGAAGAGAAGATTCCCACAGTCAAATGCTGCTTGCAGTCAATATGTTCCTTGTCCACTAGATGGGCTCAAGGAGCTCTTTCTGCTTATGGCAGAAGGCAATGGAGAATTACGAAGAGGCATTTAAGCATTGTGTTATTACCCACTCATGGGGGCTTAGCCACAGTCCAGACAGTGTCCAAATGGTTTCAGGGGACTCTGTCTTGTTGGATGTTGAGACTTAATCTTCACGGCTACTGAAGAAAGACGCAAACAATCTCTGAACTTGTCTCCTGGCTTCTTCTGGACCATCTGTATATATGTCCAGGGATTCTAAGCAGGACTTTCAGGTGCAGAAGGCAGATGTTGTGCAGTCTCAACACGATGCCACGCTGGCCACACAGGCCGATTGCGTGCAGGCATCCAGGGTCTGCTCTGGTAACTCGTGGCAGTGGAGTTTAGCAGGCAAACAATAAGGCAGTGTGCAATAGCAGCAGGGCTGAGCACAGCAGAGAGAGCAGGCAAAGAGCAGGGAAGCAAAGAACGACTTGAGTATCTCCTTTTATCAATGTGGGCCAAGATTAATTGCCCTTTGGACACAAGAATAGCCAATCAGGATGGCAGTTAGCCAAACCTTACCATATTAGGCAAGGCCATAGGCTTGCTTTTCCCTAATGTGGGAAAAGCACAGGCCTTGCACTAGGCAGACACAAGCTAAGTGTGTGCACTTTATCACAGGACCCTGGGCAAGCCAGACTCTCTGGCTCCAGGTTCTTTTGTGTCCATTTCCTGCACTTGCCTCTCTGGTGGAGCAGAAGAGCATGTCTAGGCAAGGCAAGACATGTACAAGCCCATGTTGGGCCTATCAAGCCTACCACAACAAGCAGTTTCTATTAGAAAGAGAAATTGATGAAATGGAGGAGAGGAGACACAAAAGTTTGACAGATTTTTTTTTTTCCTTGCATTTCTTGAACCATGGCAGCTTTTTCTTTCTTCATTTACATCTCATACCTTCCTTCCAGTGTTTCCAAATATGGAACTACTGATTTAAATAAGAGAGGTACCAAAATATTTCAATTACTTGTTAAAATGCCCCTGAATCTTGGGCCTTTTCTAAGGGTGAACAGTCACCTATTGGGTAGGAAGCTGGAAGGCAGGAAAGGAATGTAAAAAAGCCAATTAAAATAATCATTCAAACTCCAGCTATATTATAGTTTAAATCAGGTAATATGTAAAAATTAAGAAACATGATTCTTTATATGTGTTACTGGAAAAGGAACATGACAATAAGGTGGAATGGCAAAAAAAGTCCCTTCTACTTCAGAAAATACCTTGACAGCTGGTTCCACGTTCATCTTTATCCTTCTTTTCCTCAATTCCTAAAACATATGCCAAAGCACGCACTTACTTACAGATGTTCGTTGTAACACACATAATAAAGCCAGAGATAAAATCATCACTGCAGAGAAGGCATTTTCTTAAAATTATTTCATCAGCAATGAAGCAAGCAACTTTCAGAAGCAAAGAAGTAATCCCTTATAGTCAATAAATGATGACATTGTCATCATTCATTAATGACTGCAGTACTGGAAAAAGAAGTAATTTTTTTCTTTTAACTCAAAAGACTTGACCAGCTTAGTTCTATCTTGAGTAATCTCACTGTCACTCTAAATCAGCTGCTACAATTTCTTTGGGAAACAAAGGAATACTGGGATTAGCTAGGATTAGTTTTCTGCAAAGGCGTCTTTGCGTTAGCATAATTTTTGCAACATTTTACAGAAGCATGAATAATGACTGTTGTCTCTTTTTATTAGCAAGTAGTGAATGGCTAGATGTGCTAGTTTGAAGCTAGCTAGAATGTTTTGGTGAGAAGAATTAGATTGTAGGCTGTGAAAGAGAAACCATGGTGATGTCTACTTCACTCATAGGCTTGCTGAGATGTGTAAGAACAAGAGTAAAAACATACATAAGGCATTCGGGGACTGCCTGGGCTCTAGGCTGCATTTCTCTCTAACCTCACCTACTGTCTTTCTGATTAATCCACTTGCTTCCTAACCCCCCTGGCCAATCCTCCATTCTTACTTGGGGCACAAGGCAATGTCTGGGGTAAGGTAGAGAGGCAAGAGAAGGTGGAAGGGCGGTTGGGAGCCCCTCTTGGGGACTCAGGTTTCTGGGAGGGCTGTTGTGTTTCTGTATTACCTTTTACCTTGTATATTTCTCTGTATAACTGTATATACTGTAAATATCTGCTTGTATATTGTGCTAAGATGTAAATGTAAAGCTTCATTCAATTTCCAGAGCTGTCTGAGTCTAGTCTGGGTGATTTCCAAAGTGTTGGAGGGCAGGTAACACCCAAACCACCAGAATCACAGAGTGCTGGATGTTGAAGACTTTAGATTTTGTGAAAAATTCTACAGCATTTCATGAATGCTGTGACTCATTACGTGGCTCATGGTTCTTACACGAACTAGAAATGCCTGGCAGCATAGCTGATCAGTGTATCAGAAATCGGCTTCAGTGCCGAAACTCTGCAAGTTAAAATTTCAAGTAAGGTTTTTTCTCATACGAACTCTTAAAATAAGCTGAGGTTGATCCAGAATCTGAAGGGACCCTACAAGAAGGCTGGGGAGCAACTACTTACAAGTAGTTGTACATTACTTGTACCTTACATTACTTGTAATGACAGGATGAGGAGTAATGGGTTTAAACTGGCAGAGGGAAGGTTTAAACTAGATGTCAGGAAAAAGTTCTTTACAGTGAGGGTGGTGAGACACTGGCACAGATTGCCCAGGGAGGTTGTGGATGTTAAGACAGGGCTGGGTGCTAGGTTGGACTGGATGATCATGGAGGTCTCTTCCAACCTGGTTGATTCTATGATTCTATGATTCTCCCTCCTTGGAGATGTTCAAGGCCAGGTTGGAAGAGGCCTTGAGCAACCTGTTCTAGTGGAAGGTGTCTCTGCCTGTGATGGGGAACTGGATGATCTTTGAAGTCTCTTCCAATCTAAACTATTCTATGATTCTATTATCCTTAGAGTTGAAAAGCCTCCATTATTATTATTATTATTAACTATTCAAGATTTAATGGTGGATTGCCTTTTTCATTTAGTTTATAGTTCATTTTTTTTTTTAATTCCATGGAACATCTAGGCGCAGTCTTTCCAAACACTAAACACCTTCCTGAGCTGCAGGTATCACGTTTGAGCTATGGAGTAAATGCTATGAATGGATAAGTAAAATAGATGTGTTTGATTCACTCTCTGAGAAAACACAGGGTGCAATATTATTGCAGGATACTCCTTCAATTTGGTTTCACATTAAAAATATGAATGGATTCAAAAGATTTGAAAACAGTATTTGGTGTGTGGCCATTGCCTTAACTTTTGTGATTAATTTGCTGTTTCATGTTTGTTCACAGGACTATTTGTTAGTGACATGGAACTGCTGGAGCGAGTCCAGAGGAGAGCTACAAAGATGCTCAGAGGGCTGCAGCAGCTCTGCTATGAGGACAGGCTGAGAGAGTTGGGGCTCTGCAGCCTGGAGAAGAGAAGGCTTCGAGGAGACCTTAGAGTGGCTTTCCAGTATCTGAAGGGAGCCTACAGGAAGGCTGGGGAGGGACTATTGACAAGGTCTGGTAATGTCAGGACGAGGGGGAATGGGTTTAAGCTGGAAGAGGGGAGATTTAGACTGGATGTTAGGAGGAAGTTCTTTACAGTGAGGGTGGTAAGACACTGGCACAGGTTGCCCAGGGAGGCTGTGGATGCTTCCTCCCTGGAGGCGTCTAAGGCCAGGCTGGATGAGGCCTTGAGCAAGCTGCTCTAGTGGGAGGTGTCCCTGCCTATGGCAGGGGGTTGGAGCTGGATGATCCTTGAGGTCCCTTCCAACCTAAACCATTCTATGATTCTATGATTCTATGACATTAGCTCCCAGTTAATGCAGTATAGCTACTATAGTGAAGATTTATCATGAGGGCAGATGAGCTAACCAGGGCCTATGGCTGCAAAGAAAAACAGGTGTTTGTGTGTGTCCCTCAGCTTTTCCTGACATACTTTTGCCTCTAGCACTAGAAGTTTTTCTTGTGAAGCCAAAGCACTTTGACTATCGGAGAAGTTCTGAGTAAAAGTTGAGGAAAGCTTTGAGCATTTCTTAAATAAGCTTTTTGAGAGTCATAACCAAAATTGAATTCGCTAACTTTTAAACCATAACAAAAACACATCCAATGACCTCATAGGAGCTTATTTCATAATGTTACTCTTTGACTATTTAATTTTGCCCTGTCATTATCTCACAGGTTTTCATCAAGCACTAATATGTCTCATCAAATTACTTTGGCTTTTGCTTGTATTTAAACTCTCCTTCTCTCCCAGTCTTCACCAAACACTAATATGTCTCATCAGATTAATTTGGCACTTGCTCATGTTTAAATTCTCTTTCTCTCCCAGCATTGCAACAACATGACTGGATTTCTTTTGTTTTAAATTTGTCTTTTTGTTTTTCAATTTTCAAGTATATTCATTCAGATTTTAGAAGATCTAAGGCTAATTACAGAATAAGGAGAGCTTTTGGTACAAATTTTGCTTAATAATGCTGCAGCATTTCTCATGGCTAAGATAATGCCAGGATGAATAATTGAGTGGAACTTCTGTTCCTGGGACAGAAAAAATATAAATCCCCTAAAATACAAAGAAACTTGTCCAAATCATATGAGTAACTGAGTGGGATTTAAAGAAAAAAAGAATAAGCTCAGATACAGTTGCTACTTGCACAGAAAGGTAATGCAATTAGGAGCTTCATTCTTATGCTTTCAAAACCACCAGATCCATAAACGAAATTCACATAGATAATGAAGACAAAAACAATCCCACCCCCCAAACCAAAAGCCAAACACCTGTGAAGAGTTTAGTACAAGCAACAAAATGTAAAACAAGACATAAAAATCTTGCTTTAATTAATCATCTTCATCTGCAATTAGAGGTGAAGTGACATTTGCTACCTCTGCATCTGGCTATGTGAGTGCCTACATCTCTCAGAGATTTTGCTGTTACTGAAAGTCAGAAACAGCTGCCTAGTCCAGCTCAGCCAAAGCACCTATCCAGGAAGATCTCTTCTACTGCAAACATATAATGACTGTTTTCACTAGTGGCCTTATTAACATAATAAGCAGTAATTAAGAGCCCTTTTGTCTAAGCAGCATTTAATTTGGATTTTGCTGCTTCTTGTCAGATCTCGTTAATTCCTTTTAAGATTACAGTTTAGCCTAATAAAAGCTATTAGCTCTCCCTGCAAAATGTTAGCATGACCCCTATCAGCCTTCTGTTCCACAGGTCAAAAATGGAATATATTTTCAAGACTTCCAATGACTCATACCATACAGCTTAAAAAAAAAACCTCAACAAACCACACAACCAAACCTGACTTGCTTCATGTGCTTAACGTTGCTATCCATGTTTAAGAATTTATCTGTGGGAAAAGGACATGTATTATTCTATTCTGTAATAAATGTCCATTTTTGTGAGTAATTTCCTGCATAGCCACAGCAATCACATTCTTTTACTCGAGCTGTGCTTATTTAATTCCCTGATGTGGACAGTCAATCACTGAGTAAATCCAGCTGTCCTCCAGATTAATTACTTTACTTCTAAATAATAAAAGTACTTTTGTTCCAGAATAATTTTGACAGTAGGGAGTCATCTCAGAAAAGTTCAAAGTGGACTAATTGTTCTGCCAGTTTTATGCCTAGAAATTTCTCCATGTAGACAAAGCCTTCAAGCTTTACACAGTGAGTCACACGCTGGGGGATTGTCTGTCCTTCCACCAGGAAGACCTATTTCTTATACGGTAGATGTCTGTGAAGGATGACTGGAGGAAGAACTACCCAAAAATATAACTCCACCAAGTTTAAGGTCCTGCACCTGGGTCAGCACAATCCCAGGCACAGATACAGGCTGGGTGGTGAATGGCTGAGAGCAGCACTGAGGAGAAGAACCTGGGGGTCTGGGTTGATGAAAAGCTCAACATGAGCCGACAGTGTGCACATGCAGCCCAGACAGCCAACCGAGTGCTGGGCTGCAGCAAGAGCAGTGTGGCCAGCAGGGCAAGGGAGGTGATTCTCCCCCTTTACTCTGCTCTCATCAGACCCCACCTGGAGTACTGTGTGCAGTTCTGGAGCCCCCAGCACAAGAAGGACATGGAACTGCTGGAGAGAGTCCAGAGGAGAGCCACAAAGATGCTCAGAGGGCTGCAGCACCTCTGCTATGAGGACAGAGTTGGGGCTCTTCAGCTTGGAGAAGAGAAGGCTTTGAGGAGACCTTAGAGTGGCTTTCCAGTATCTGAAGGGAGCCTACAGGAAGGCTGGGGAGGGACTATTGACAAGGTCTGGGAATGTCAGGATGAGGGGGAATGGGTTTAAGCTGGAAGAGGGGAGATTCAGACTGGATATTAGGAGGAAGTTCTTTACAGTGAGGGTGGTGAGACACTGGAACAGGGTTGCCCAGGGAGGTTGTGGATGCTTCCTCCCTGGAGGCGTTTAAGGCCAGGCTGGATGAGGCCTTGAGCAGCCTGCTCTAGTGGGAGGTGTCCCTGCCTATGGCAGGGGGTTGGAGCTGGATGATCCTTGAGGTCCCTTCCAACCTAAACCATTCTATGATTCTATGATTAAGAAACACCCTGTTTGAGTTTGTGGTACTTCTGTTTGGTTCTTACTCCTCCAGCAGTTTCCTTTACTATTTTTATACTTTTGTTGCTGCCTATCCCCCCCCCTCGCTGTTTAATTTCTCCATTCACTTTAATTAAGCTCTCCCTAGGCTCACATGGTTTCAAGTTATTATTTATTTATTTTAAAGCAAGCAGAATATCTGGCCAGAATTCCCCCAGATCTCTAAGCTCTCATTAAAATCTTCTGTCAAAACCATTCACTTTATATTTAATGAGACAGAGCTAGGCATGAATAGAAACAAAATCCTACAGGGGAGGATGAATTACTTTATATAAATAGAATAAAGCTGCTACTACATAGAAGTAGGGGGGGAAATGTAGATAGAAAGGTGGCCATCAATTGTTATTTAGACTACAGAAAGGGGGTCTTTATGTCTGGGCTCCTCAATTCATAGAATCATAGAATCATAGAATGGTTTAGGTTGGAAGGGACCTCAAGGATCATCCAGCTCCAACCCCCTGCCATAGGCAGGGACACCTCCCACTAGAGCAGGTTGCTCAAGGCCTCATCCAGCCTGGCCTTAAATGCTTCCAGGGAGGAAGCATCCACAACCTCCCTGGGTAACCTGTGCCAGTGTCTTACCACCCTCACTGGAAAGAACTTCCTCCTAACATCCAGTCTAAATCTCCCCTCTTCCAGTTTAAACCCATTCCCCCTCGTCCTGACATTACCAGACCTTGTCAATAGTCCCTCCCCAGCCTTCCTGTAGGCTCCCTTCAGATACTGGAAAGCCACTCTAAGGTCTCCTCGAAGCCTTCTCTTCTCCAGGCTGCAGAGCCCCAACTCTCTCAGCCTGTCCTCATAGCAGAGCTGCTGCAGCCCTCTGAGCATCTTCGTGGCTCTCCTCTGGCATGTTGAGATTCTATGGTTCTATGAACAAGTCATGTCTTTTTTCTCCTGTTCTTGACAATCATATGTCACCAGTACTAACTGAAGATCTTTTCTGTCTTTGTAGCCTATTTATTTAGTTATTTATTTGTTTATTCAGGAACATCAGGATGACAGTTAAAGTCTTTTATTCATAAACCAAGACCACAGAAAGGATATCCACACTCATGTCACTGAAGCAGAAATACAGATGGGGAGTAAGATGATGTTTGATAAAGAAAGGTAAAATGATATTTAAGTGAAATACACTGAGCTGTGCAAGACCACAGAGAGAAGGACCATGGGATACATCAGAAAAAGTTCCAAACTGAGTTGAATTAGTCTTAAGGTAACAAAGGAAAAGGAAGTGTAGCTGCTGTCAAAGTTACAGAAGATGTTCTCTCTCAAGTCTAGTGGCAGGAAATTAGAGAAAGGCAGCAACCTAGGGCAATCAGAAGAAATTTATCAGCAACGCAGGGAAGAAAATACAAGCACGACAAGTATCACCTCTTCTTTCCTTTCATAGAATGACATTCTTGCTAAGATAGAGAAAAATTTCCTCAGTGCAAGTGTCTTTCGACACAGATAACAGACTGAATTTTCTTTAGATCTTCTTAAACTGGACCACCTCCATGTGGCAATAAATGAACTTTTATAACAGATGAACAAATACAAACCACTACAGACCTGACAGTGTGCATCTATGAAAACAATTGCTGACAAAGTGCTGAACAGTCAACAGCCTGCTCCCCTATGGAGACCAAAATCCTTATGAAAGCACCCCTCTGTCATGAAATGAACAATATGAAACTTTGACAAGTATATGAAAGAGAGCTGTCCGCAGCACTTGGGCAACAAAATGTAGGCATTATTCATGACATCGCAGCCTTCCTCTGGCATCTCCTTAAACAGTCTGTTAGAGATATCATGAAAAATTCAACCTTATCCTACAGAAGTACTGAGCTGTGAGCAATTCTCTGTGTTGAAAAGGATAGGAATTCTAAACAGAAGTCTCATGAGATGTTACAAGACTGATTAAAACAATAAATTACAGGAGAAAAAAATAGAAGTTAGGGAAGATCTTGAGAATTGTCTTCTTATTTGCATGTTCTAAGTAAATATACAATATGTTCTATGACAAAGCATGTACAAAATCGCAGAATCACAGAAACATCCAGGTTGGAAAGCCCCTCAGAATCACCAAGTCCAGCCCTACTCTACAAGATTCACTTTAAACCACATCCCTAAGCACCACATCCAAACGACCCTTAAACACATCCAGAGTTGGTGACTCTACCATGTCCCTGGGCAGCTCATTCCAGTGCCTGACCACTCTCTCTGTGAAAAACTTTATTCTAACATCCAACCTAAATCTATCAAGTCTCAGCTTGAGGCCATTCCCCCTTGTTCTCTCTCCAATTACCTATGAGAAGAGACCAGACTCTCCGCAATGTCCCGTCAGAGTTGTAGACTACCACAAGGCTGTCTGAAACTCTTAACAGATGAAACAGTGTCCTGAAACATACAAAAGATGAAAGTTGTCGGATAAGAAATCTTTTGAGTGATAAAGAAATAGAGATAAAAAAAAAACCCTCTGAATAAAATCCTTAGGAGACAAGAACTGTGTTACAGTTGAGGGTCCAGAACATGGGCAGAGAGTTAAATGGGTGGACTTTAGAAATGGCACAGGAGAAAGAGGAAGTAATTCCCTGCCTATGGCAGAGGGTTGGAACCAGATGATCTTTGAGATCCCTTCCAAGTTAAATCATTCTATGATTCTATTCCATTGTATGATTTTATGAGCTCTTCAAGGAAGCTTTTCTGTGATGAAGTTGCCAGGGACAGGGAAGGGATTAGAGAAGCAGAATGGTGGTGACACAAGTGTTGCAATATCATTGGATGTACAGAAAGTTCCTGTCTGGATTTGAGTTAGACTTCAAGATAAGATGTCATAAGGACATAAAATTTCTAGCTAAAGAAAAAGAAAAAAACTGTGACAATCTTTTGGTGACAGTTTAAGTGAGTTACTTTTCATTCTATCCAAATCAAAGTTGTATTTTATGAAAAAAAAAAATGATACAGGTACACAAAGTAGACATATTTTAGCAGTGTAGTCTAATACAGGAGTTTATGGGGACAATGTCTGCAAGTATTTTATGTTATTTGAAGATCTATTACTTTGGCAATAGGTACAGTGTCTTTAAAACACCTTCCTAAGTTTTTCAGTAGTTGTGATTAGAATCTTTCACCTTTGTCATTGCTTTGGAAGACTGGCTGCAAGATACTACTCTAGCTGTTTGTCCCGGGTTAGGGTGGATCCCTCCCCTGGTAGAATAAACTCACCAGAACACAGACTTTTTTTTTTTTTCTTTTGAAAGTCAGGGAAAGATGAAATTGTATCTTTTTATAGTTTAACAGTACCAAGAGAAATAAACAACTAGAGAAAAAATATAATAACCTTAAGGAAGATGGGGAAGGGTGCCACAGGCTTCAATGCCACAGGCATCAGAAGAAGAGACTGGGCAATGCTTAACATAAGCAAGTTGCAGTTTATTGTACCCCAAGCATGGGCTTATATACTTTCCATCAGAAGGCTACATAAGAAGGTTACAAATCACGTTAGACTCTAATTGGTTACGTATATTTGCATTAGGACTATGCTAGGATTACACACTAATTGCTAGGATACATCAATTATGTATTTCTTATCTTCTAACAAGACACACAATAACTTTTCTTAACAAAGCTATATTATCTAGTCCTTCAGAGAGTATATCAACTTAATCCTAAGAAGACAGCTATGGCATCTAGGTAAGAAAACAGGCACCAAGCTGTACCAAGCTGTAAAACCATAAAGCAATTAGATAACGCTTGAGGCCTCTTGTTTTACACATACCACATTCCTTTCAGAGGCACTTTGACCCTGCACTTTCACCCAACTCAGTGGCCTGCTTTCAAGTCCATGGCTTATGCTTCAGTGTTCCATGTTCAAACTTTTCTATAGAATCACTATGTCCAACATTGCTATATCCAACTGAAGGGGTCAAGTGTCTTCGAAGCAGCAAAAGCAGCAGCAGCCAAAACAGCAGCAGGGGAAGATAGCAGCAGGCGCAGCTCAAGCAGCAGAAGCCAGCAAGGGGGAAGAACAAGCTGTGCTTCTAGGCATAAAGCTCTTGATGCTCCAATGAAATGATATTAACTTATCCATTGTTGCCATTATATGGCCTATCCCTGGAATGTTCACCTCCCCCCTATATCTGAGCTGGAAAATCCGCTCAAACAGCCACACTGTTCTATCTCTGGTCATGCCTTTAGCTCCTAGTCTGAGGGGGAAAATGACATCCAGATTCACTAAGTGGCTTCAAGTTACAGTTTAGCTTTTCAAAAGGGAAGAGACCAACATAATAGAGTCAGAGACTAATGTTGACACTCCATCTGTGCATGACATTTCAGATGTAAGGCAGAACTGATGGAATTTGACTTCTGAGTTCGGAATCAGTTGCCAAAAGAAGCAAGAAAGTGGTTTTAACACAAATGTTGTTTTGTTCATTTCCAGAATGAGAAAGGTTGTTGGTTTTTTTTTTTCTCTCCTTCATGACACTGCATTTGGTTCCCTTTAGATCTAGAAAGAGTGATGATGGAGTTGCAACCAATTTGCTAAAGAAGTAATACACAAAGATAGTAACTCCAGTGAGGTTTATGTAAAAAAACACCAATCATCCCTCCAAAACACACAAACAAAACCCAAACAAACACAAAAAAACAGTGTGTCTATCTGTATACTTGCTAATTTAACATGCACTGAAAGAAAAAGGTTAAATTTTACTTCATTCTTTGAAAATTAAAGTGCATGATAGATATTACTAATAACAACTATTATTGTTACACTGAGGTCTGCCCAAATGATAATACAACCTCAGTACTGCTTACAGCTACTCATGAGACAGTAGGACCTGTTCTGGATATTTAATATCTGCTGTGTAAACTGTTTTAGCAGAATACGTCTGTTGACACAAAGTGATGAGATGTGGTCAAGGTGCTAAACTTCCCTGCAGCACAAATATAGACTAGAAATTTACTTTGATCCCAATTCTTTCTAGAGTGCTTTTTTATTCCCATCCCAGTAAATATAAAGACACTTTGGATTTAAAACAAAAAAAAGAAAAAAAATGAAGAGTAGTGACTTAGTAGCTACAGAATGAGAACAAGGGGAGCAGGACAGACATGATCCACTAATTGTTTAAATGGATTGATGGTATAGGAAAGCTTTTTATTACAACACTTCTGTCCAAAGCACAGGCCTATGCCTCCCCTTCATGGCATTGCTATTTATAGAATCATAGAATCATAGAATCATAGAATGGTTTAGGTTGGAAGGGACCTCAAGGATCATCCAGCTCCAACCCCCTGCCACAGGCAGGGACACCTCCCACTAGAGCAGCTCGCCCAAGGCCTCATCCAGCCTGACCTTAAACACCTCCAGGGAGGAAGCATCCACAACCTCCCTGGGCAACCTGTGCCAGTGTCTCACCACCCTCACTGTAAAGAACTTCCCCCTAACATCCAGTCTAAATCTCCCCTCTTCCAGCTTAAACCCATTCCCCCTCGTCCTAACATTACTAGACCGTGTCAATAGTCCCTCCCCAGCTTTCCTGTAGGCTCCCTTCAAATACTGGAAGGCCACTATAAGGTCTCCTCGAAGCCTTCTCCTCTCCAGGCTGAAGAGCCCCAACTCTCTCAGCCTGTCCTCATAGCAGAGCTGCTGCAGCCCTCTGATCATCTTCGTGGCTCTCCTCTGGACCCGCTCCAGCAGTTCCATGTCCTTCTTGTATTGGGGGCTCCAGAACTGCACACAGTACTCCAGGTGGGGTCTGACGAGAGCAGAGTAAAGGGGGAGAATCACCTCCCTTGCCCTGCTGGCCACACTGCTCTTGCTGCAGCCCAGCACTCGGTTGGCTGTCTGGGCTGCATGTGCACACTGCCGGCTCATGTTGAGCTTCTCGTCGACCCAGACTATTTAGTATTTAAAAGTACTCTGTACAGTTGAAGCTGTCTCCTGAAAGCAATATAAAATCAGCAAACTATATTTGTTCAGTTCCTTGATAGGTGATATGGGCCTTGTTTGGCCTGAAATATGGATCTAAAACTGTTCCTACTGTTTGCTTTTTTTTTTTCTGACATGGTCTTTTTTTTCTGACAAGTCCAGAGGAGGGACACAAAGATGCTCAGAGGGCTGCAGCAGCTCTGCTATGAGGACAGGATGAAAGAGTTGGGGCTCTTCAGCCTGGAGACAGAAGACTTCGAGGATAGCTTGTAGTGCCCTTCAGAGTCTGAAAGGAGCCTAGAGGAGGGCTGAGGAGGGACTGTTGACAAGGTCTTGTAGTGACAGGATGAGGAGTAATGGGTTTAAACTGTCAGAGGAGAGATTTAAACTAGATGTTAGGAAGAAATTCTTTCCAGTGAGGGTGGTGAGACACAGGCACAGGTTGCCCAGGGAGGTTGTGGATGCTCCCTCCCTGGAGGTGTTCAAGGCTGGGCTTGATGAGACCTTGAGCAGCCCGCTCTAGTGGGAGGTGTCCCTGCCTATGACAGGGGGTTGGAACTGGATGATCTTTGAGGTCCCTTCCAACCTAAACCATTCTATGATTCTATGGTGTGCATGAAAAAGATGGAAAGAAATTGGATGAGGGTACTTTCTTGCAACACTCCACTACTCAGACTGAATTATCTAAACTGTTACCCACTGGACACACAGTGCATAGAAGTATTATAAAAGACTTGGACAACCATTGCTATCTTTGAGTATCTCTATGTTACTGGAAAAAGAAAACACAATGTTTCAGTTTAAGGTATCAAGGGTCTTCTTTGCGTCAACTAGAGTGACAAAGAAGCAGTAATTGATCATATAGATTAATAGAGGGCACAGGTTTGGCAAGTGCAGAAGAGACATAAATAACATGCCATGGTTAAACTAATGTTAATGCATGCCCTATGGCAATCATTTGTGAAAGAGAGCAGTGCTGGGGACAAACAATGTCTATAGTTATTTGTATAATGAATTAAACAACAACCCCATGCAGAG